>CAJNIZ010048302.1:0-21938 GCA_905231905.1 Symbiodinium pilosum | reverse complement strand
GACCCTAAGGTATTAAAATTTTCGAAAATCAATGAAATCTCAAAAAAATCATTACAATCTTAATATTTATGATTTTAAAATATCTAAAGAATTTTCCTTAAGGAAAATGCTTTTAAATCCTTAAAATTTTAATTGGCCTAGCTCCATGGCGGACCCTAAGGTATTAAATCTTTTATAAAATCCTTCAAATCATAAAATTCCTTGAAATCTTAAATACTAAGATTTTAAAGAATTCTAAAGTTTTCCTGTGTTTCAAACAATTCTAATACTTTAGCGTCCGCCATAGAGCTAGGCCAATTAAAATGTTAAGGAATTTAAGATTTTTTCTTTAAGGAAAATTCTTTAAATTCCTTAAAATCTTAAATATTACGATTTTAAGGAATTTCAAGATTTTATTGACGTTATACAATTTTAATACCTAAGGGTTCGCCATAGAGCTAGGCAAATTTAAATTTTCAGGAATTTAAAGAATTTGCGTTAATGAAACTTCTCTAAATTCGTTAAAATCTTAAATATCAAGATTTTAAAAATTTTAAAGAATTTTCCTTAAGGGAAATTTCGAAAATGATTTAAAGTATAAACACCCGAAAGTTTATATATGTAATCTATATCACAAGGGCCACGCGTCACATAGCGCCTAAAGGTCCTACATACATAGAGCTATATAGGGTTTGGGTTCACTTACGGCGGCTTAGTACGGAATAGCGGAATATATTATACAGTGATTATTTTCCTTTCTTCCCTACTAACTACCATTAAGTAAAGTTTGTGACAATACCTCGTTTGGGCTATTTGGATCCCTAGAGTAAACCTTAAACCTGAAATCAGGTGTAACGTTCAGAACGACATCTGCTCCTTCTGGGATCTGGGGGATATCTCCCTAAACCCTAAACCCTAAACTTGTGCAGCAGAGGTACTTAGGAGCATAAAGGGTCGTATCACATCACACGCACTTTAGTTCCGGATAGCTATGATGGTTTAGGGTTTAGGGTTTACGGTTCCACTTGGAACAGCGGATTGCTTTTAAGTGCGTAAATGGTGGATCATGATGCAAAGGGAATAAGGTCTGTTCGGTAGGATTCTCGTGGTGAAGGGTCCAAGGACTCATACAATGCGGTGCTAGGGCCCAAATACCAGTCAGATTCCAGCATTTGGGCCCTAACACCGTGTTATTTGAGTCCTTGAACCCCTTAGGGTAGATTTACAGAAATGTACTTAGCTACCCTAATCCATGACCCTATACTATGTAACTACATAACCCTTAGGGTTAGGGTTTAGGGACCAGATTCCCTGTGACAGGAAAAGTGCTCAGCGGGATTCAACTACCAAGTTACTGTCATGCCAATGGCCTCCCATAGTAACATGACCTAGAGTCCCCAAGGGCTTATAGGGATTACAAGGGATTATGGGGTTCTTATTCTGGTGTAAAGGGACTCCAGGGGTGTATGGGGATTTAAAAAGGGATTATGGGGGTTCTCACTTGAATGTTAACAGGGAATCATTTGAGGAATGCCCACTTTACTGCACAGGGGACAGTCTGACTCTACACCCTGCTTCCAAAGCATGGTCAAGATTCTGGTGCGAGATGGCATAATCCAGAGCTCCGTTTCCAGACTCATCCAAGAGTTCAAAATCCTGCCAGGGATCAGGTGTCTCATCGTGCGGTGTCCGTGAAATATGAAGTTCATGTGAACAGTCAAGCTCATCCAACGTCAATTTCAACCCTCTGCTATGAAAAACAATTGCTTGCTCCTGTTGGTACACCGTGCTGAATGACTTTCGCTACAGATCCTTGCGATACCTTCCTCCAATAAAAGACACTCTCCACCCCCGAAAACATATCTTACTCATAGCAGGCCATATTACTGCGTGAGGCCTGCGTTGTCGACAGCAACTGGGCAGCTTCTTAAAGACCATGCTTATGCCTCTCCAACTAGAGGCATTTATCATCCTCTTCTACCGGCCACCTTACAATGACGTCGAAGCCCGATGTAAGGTCATGTTGGGATTGCCTGCTATAGAAACCACACAAAATTTGGGGTGAGACACTAAGCCCTAAAGCCTAAACCCCAAACCCCATCTCGAGGGACCCATACAGTTTTAGTGTCCCTAAAAAGCTCAACATCTGCAATGAAACTCTCCAAAAGCATGCATGTCTTAGGCTTCTTGGGGGGTGTGTATAGTAGGGCTTGGAACTTAGCACCCTAGACCCTAAACCCAAGGTTTAAGGATTAGGGTTTAGTAGGGGCAAGAACTTACCCATATATCCCTTGGTAAAGCCCCTGCAGTCATGCTCAAATGTATTTCGCTCCATCTTCTATTTCTTGGTAGCCCTAGGATTTAGGGTTAGGACTTAGGCCTGCATAAAGCGTATGCCGTCATATAGACTGCAGAGTACGTCCTCGGCAGAGCAGGAACAAAGTGCCGTACCTCACGTAATCATGTCAGACAAAAAATAGCCCTAAACCCAACACCCCTTCAACCCTTACCCCTAAAATCTGCATACCCCTATATGACAGTAGATAACCCTACATACCCCTGTAGAACTTCTTTACCTTAAGCCCTCAATCTAAACGCAATCCAAACCCTCCAACTCAATGCCACTGCGCCTCCTCCTCAGCAATCAATCCGGAAGCTTCCTCCTGCTGCAGATTCCTCAGCCATGGCGCCCGTTTGAAGGGCTTCGGGTTAAGGGTAAAGGGTTCCCCCGAACCAACTTGGAATCAAGCGGTTTAGGCTGGCACCCATGGATTTTTTCGGAGGAGCTTTAAAAAGCTGTGGCGCCTACGTCGATTTGATAATTCACGACCTTAGACTCTTTTGATTGAATCGCATGCCCTAAACCCTAAGCCCTAAACCCTAAACCCTAAACCCTAAACCCTAAGCCCTAAACCCTAAGCCCCAAATCCTAGCACCCAGATCTTATAGGTTCCACTTTTTTGTGGGCACCTGGGACCTAGTTAGGGTTCAGGGTGTAAGTTACCATAATATGGGGGTTTCCCAAAATTAGAGGTACCCTTTAAGGGGTATAATAAGGACTATAGTATATTGGGGTCCATATTGGGGTCCCCTTATTTTGGGAAACCACCATATAGGTATATCGTGAATAATGGGGTTTCCTTGTTACAGTAGCTTAATCTAGAGCCCGGGTCGCTGTGAGAGTGCGCTTTTTTCAAAAATTCAGCCTTTATCCGGAAGTAATCTCTCACAGTGACCCGTTTTGTTAATCTAAGTTCCTTAACAGCAACCCAGTATACACATGGAAAGAACCCTGGATCAACCTCTTGGCAGTTGCATCCAGCCTGTACGCACGGTCAGGCAAGTTCAGGGTAGCCATGGCTGTCACTTTCAAGCTGATTGCATGGGGCCTCCTTCAACTTTGCCACAAGCCAAACAAGGCGATGGGTTGGTCTTCCTGGTCCTGCAGCCATAGCTCAGCAGGATTTCCTCTGCCAACGACATCGGATTTGGCTTTGCCATAAGACTGGCACTTCCTGCTTTGGCCTGTATCCTTGGCGCCTGCTTCGTCCAATGGATTCCAGAAGCCTGCGAGGGCCTAGCTTCAACCCGCTGCTTTTTTCCCCAGGCTCGATTTTTGGGACCTTTTTGGAATCGGCCTTGCGCACCTGCAATCAGGCCTTCCAAGCGGTCCCAATCAAAACTTTCATCAGCCTGCCCTGTCGCAGGGTTTACTTGGAAGTTCTTATCCCAATATAGGGTTGGTTTAACTTAAGATTTACCTTGAAGCTCATGGCACTTACTAATTACTTCTAACTGAGGTTATAGCCCAATTCTTTATGTGGAACTATATGTAGTAATTACTCCAGTTTACACACAGCTGTCAAGCACCATGAACCCCAAAGAAGGCTTCCGGGTTGCCAGTGGCATGCAGAGGCCTTCACAGGGGCTTTGAACATGAGAGGAGTCTGTTTGCCCCATATTGGGGTGGTTCCGTGTCACTTTGGGCCATGGTTGCAAACCATGGCCCCTTG
The DNA here is from genome assembly GCA_905231905.1 of Symbiodinium pilosum. Classification (NCBI taxonomy): domain Eukaryota; class Dinophyceae; order Suessiales; family Symbiodiniaceae; genus Symbiodinium; species Symbiodinium pilosum. Next base: position 17,946 of record CAJNIZ010048302.1, on the reverse strand, counting down.
GGTGCTAACCCTAAACCCGAAACCCCTAAACTAATGTTCTTGGAGGGTTCAAGCCATGGCGAGGATCAGTGGAAAGAATTGTGGTGCCTGTGTTCTACCTGGTAGCATGGGAATGCAGGAATTGATCTCCTGGTGTAAACCTAATCAACTCAAGAAGCTTGTTGCGTTGCCATGCTACGGCCTCGAAAACCAGAGGTTGCACATAGGAACGAAGATTGTGCAAACACCAGTTTCTTGAAACAGTTTCAACATCTTAGGCAGTTAGCATTCTTCCGCAGAGGTCATCCTTAACCTTACAACCTGAACCCAGAAACCGATGAACCCTGTAGAGCTTAGGTCTCAGGGTTACCGCACGCGTGCAAAATTCTACACTCACGGCAAGCGAACGCCTCGAGATCCAAACTCCATTATCATAAGCATTTACCCAGACCCCTTATTTGTAAACCCCCTCCCCTTAGTAGGGATTATAATAGGGATCCTAATCTTGGCCCTTAGAAGGAGGGTGGTTATTAAGCACGGGTCTACATTTGTCCTCAGTTCTTCGAGCCATAAGCCAAATCCTTAAGCTGACGTTTTCAAGGTTAGGGGTTGGACAAGCCATAGCACATTTCCTATATCCCCTACTTGGAGGGTCAGGGGATTTAGTAAATACAGAACATTCAATGACCCCAGCCATCCCCATTCGTAACCCGTGTACGAAGTCTCCAGGGCCATCCAGGTAAACCCCCGCTATACGAACCCTATATAACCGTATATAGTATAGTAGTTTCCATTTCTTTTCCATTTTCCCTGTATAAACCTATGTGCCTAAGGAGAACCACTAAAGTTTCAAGTTTCAGGCTGGTGTCCCCCTGTTTTGCCTCTGGTTACCAAGACATGAAGGAATGGGAAAGACAATGGAAACTACTCTGCAGATGGGATTATACGAGGACTAGCCTAAAGCCTGTAAACTTCATTCCTTGCTGACACTCTAATTCTCAGACCTCAGCTTCGAACGCTGTATGCCCCTCACAATCTGCCTATCTTTGGTGATGGAATGCACGGAGATGTCAAGTGTCTTATCCAAGGTTTTCAAGTCTGGGCCACGAACATAACGGGCAGATAATGGACCCGGGGTCGAGGGCGAATGCTTGGGGCCCATGGTTGTAACTTTAGATCTTATCTATACTACAGCCCAGACGAGGGCATAGCCCTCCTCTGTTCAAATACTCCCTGATGGTGCGGATGCCCCACTCTTAGGGTTTTTGATACCAAGAAATCATGCATATGGCAATACTGTTATATAGAACCCCCTCTTGCCGGCCCATATTATGAGTTCTAGTGAGCCCGCTCCCCCCAATCCTTCCCACAAGCTAACCGTGAATAAGCCTGATTAGGGAGGGCGCCTTGGCTGGGGTAGTAGAAAGGAGGTGGCGAGGTAATCCATAGTTATATGAGCTACAGTCTGAACACCTAAAATCCCTCTAAGTAATCCCGTATAATACTTCCCTATATAATCCCTTGTATACTCCCCTTTAAGGAATTTACACCCTAAACCCTAAACCCGTATCCTAGACCCTAAATCCTAAACCCTATCTAACCCCCCTTCAGGAGTTCAGACCATAGCTCATATGCCATCTAATCGTCGAGGTTCCGAATTTCAGCCGCTGTGCCGTCTCGGGCCATGAGCAGCAGCTCCTCGGGTTCAGAGTCCGAATCAGGATTAGGTTTAGTTTTTAGGGTTTAGGGCTTAGGGGTCTAAACTCCCTAAAGGGGGTTATGTAGGGAACTCTATAGAGGAGTATTATAGAGGCTATAGATTCAAAGTCTGAGTCAGGCTTTAGGCTCTTTAGGCTTTAGAGGCTACATAGGGATAATGGAAAAGAAAATGGAAACTACTATAATGGGTTTGGGGTTTAGGGTTTTGCGATTTCTTGGAAGATCAGCGGGACTTCGTTGATAGGTTAACGATGATGGTAAGACGGAGCTATCATCCGGTCTACAGGGGGTCTAGTGCCTTTGTCGGGCACCCTCGTAGCAATTGTAGTTTCAGCTCGCTCTGGTTCTCAGGGTTATAGCTACCTCTAGACTCTAGAACTGGGATTTGGTCACCCCGGGTCTCCAAGAACACCGTAACACCCACATCCCCCGAGATCGAATTGTTTAAGCCCTTGAGGATTGACCAGCCAAGCCTGGCCAGCCTCTTCAGCCCTGCAATAGACTTGAGGCATTCGGCCTGTCTGCAGCACCAGCAGCTGAAGACCAGAACATGGCTGGTGAGGTTGGTGGATTCGGCAGAGTCGTTTGCAGGCGTGCCTTCAAGTGCTCTCCGGGAAGCTGCCCAGCTGCAAAGCATGGCTTTGGATAAGCCGCAGCTGGCACCAGACCCCTCACTGGCGGACCGCAGCCCGAGAAAAGAACATAGGGATTACATGGGGGTTATATAGGGATTATATAGAGATTATAGTAGCAGGGCAGTCTTAAGAAAAACATATCTTGATCCGGCTACCTCCGAAAAACATATCTTCATCCGGCTACCTCCTCATAAGGAGTCAACAGCAAAGTTTAGCCTGTACAGTAGTTTCCTCAGTCCCCTATACCCGTAGACCCCAAAAGTTTAGCGTTTAGACCCTAGACCCCAAAGCCTAAAACCCTAGTACTCTAAAGCTGCAAGAATCCAACAACCTCCCTTCGTGGCCAAATAGCCGCACCGAAGGCCCCTAAGAGTTTTAGGGTTTAGAGCCGGACATTGGCTTCAGGAATTAGGGGGGGTTCCCGAAATCAATGGTACTTATTTAAAGGAAGTCCCCAGAATCCAGATCATAGCATTTAGGCGTCTATGTTGGGGTCCTTTGTTGGGGTTAACTGCCATTTAGGGTTTGAGGCCAGGATATAGGGACCAAACCCGGTGGGAATGACCAAATACAGTGAAATAGCCCAAGTCAGCAACAATCACAAAGATAGATCTCGAAGGAACGGAAGCTGTAGCTGCGAACTAGAGACATATTCCTACCCCTTGAACTCTATGACTTCAGAAACTTAAACACCAATTGCAAGCCGCAACTCTGAAGACTCGGTACCAAGACTCCCCAATTGTCGAACCCTCCATAATTCCATCTGAGTAGACCCTACACCCATGTAAGTTAGATCTCTCAGAAAGGGATATGGGCCGCTGGTATGCAACCTTACCAGTGTCCTGGGTCCCTAAATATGGGCCCTTAAAATTGGGCTGCAAGGTTTTATCCGGTCTACAATAAGTAGAAAAGGACCCCAGGATCAAGGGCCATTCGAAGGGCCCATAGCTCCAACCTTACACAAACCAGAACGCAACTGCGTGCGCGGGGCCAGGGGGAATGCTTGGCGCAGAAGCGCGGCGATCTCGGGGCGGGGTACCTAAGCTAAGGCTTCGGGCCCTGTAGGGTTTAGGCTTTGCGGTTTCACCTGGAGCTTATAATGCTTAGGGTTTATAGGGTTTACGTAGGGTTTTGAAATTTGGGATCCGGACTTTGGGCGAAATGGAGGCCTGTATCGTTCAGGGTTTGGGTTTTAGGGGTTGAGGCTTATGGTCTTTCGGTGCGGGATGCCCGTCGTGCGGTTCAAGGTTGAGGGTTTACTCTAACTTCTAGTACAACCAACAGTCTGGCAACCACCCGGCCCAAGTCATGTCTAAAGCAGCCCTAGACCCCAAACGCTGAACCCTGAACCCTACACACCTAAACCCTAAACGCTTAAAGCCTAAAAGCATAAGTGTTGTTGGAGCATCCTTTGGAAGTTATGCTAGAAGATCCTACCACAAACCCGTCAAACCCGATTTTTTCTGGGTTGTTGTCAAGGAACTTAAATGAACGTACCAGAACATGGGTATATAGTAAATAACAAGGTTTCCTTGTTCTAGTCATTTAAAGAACTTCCTTACAGCAACCCAGTTTATCCCAACATATTTGTTGGTGACAAAACCCTGCATGACCCAGTATACCTAAACCCTTGGAATTCAGATAATAAAGTGTACCGGCTTCAACCCCTAACCCCTAAGCCCCAAAAACCCTAAACCCGTAAAACCCCTCTAACCCCTCTACTAAACCCCTGAACCCTAAACCCATAACCCCTAACAGCCTAAACCCTAAAACCCTAAAACCCTAAATCCTAAATCCTAAACCTGCAGCCTCACTGTAGGATGGTTTGATCCCATGTCGTGAGCTGTGAGCCCTCCGAGCATCTCAGGGCTTAGGGTCGAGGGAGTAGGGTGTAGTGTTTTAGGGTTTTCAGGGTTTAGGGTTTGAGCTTGGGCGTTTGGAGTTTTAGAGCTAATGTTTTTTTGAGTTTCGGGGTTCAGGGCTCTAGGGTTTAGGTTCCAGGGTCTAGGATTTTGGGCTTCGGAGGTGCAGGACATGTGCAAATCTTCATGCGTGAGCTCGGACCATTGCCTGCGTGTCATCCAGATTTGCCTCCAAATGTGGAACTGCTCGTTATGCTTATTAGGCATAGCCTTATCTTTTACATTTCGAATGATTAACAAGAAGAATCAGAATCACAGTAGAAATGAATGTAACTAGTTGTAACAAAAAGTACCTGACACTAATTAATACAATCAACCTATTGATTGATACTCATGTTCCTAGTAGCTCTGACCCCATTGCTGGCTTTGACCATGAGCTGGCATACCCCCGAAAACAGCGGTGGTTGCACCAGTGTACAACTAAGATTATGTAAGGTACTTAGCGTTTAGGCTTTTAGAGTTTAGGGCTTATGAACATTCTTCTGGAAAGACTCTAGCCAGAAAGAGAATGTAATCTTACTTTGTGCTGGTGACTTTACCACCCAGTTATGAGCTGGCTAAAACCTATGCTGCTATGCTTGGAGAATAGCTACTTCATGTTTTTTCACCCACTCTCGGCCTGGGCTTATATTATAGAAGCAATGACGACCTGGAGCCGCAGCCGCTTAATCCTCCATTCTACACCTTATGCCCTGGCCTAGCCTGCTCCTAAACCCTAAACGCTCAAGTCCTGAACCCTAAACTGTAAACCCTAAATCCTACACGCTAAACCTTCCACCATAAAACCTAAACCTTGCATCCTAAACCAATATGGAAATCGAGGAAGGTTTTCCTGGTAAGACTACTCTTCTACAAAAGAAGGCGGCTCTATGAAGTTCCATGCTACGGTTTGGGATCTGGGGTTTAAGGTTTAGGGTTTGAGGATGGAAAAAAAATGCACCATTTAGGACCCCTTCATGATGTAGGTCCCAGGATATGAGGTATATAGGGTGCGGCACGATTTCCTCCACCCACCCTTCAACCCTCAACCCAGCAGTTTGCCCTATACCCTGAATCATAAACTCTGAATCCTAAACCCTAAGCCCTAAACCCTACAGCATAAACCCTGTATAATATATATATATATGTATATCTACATATTTCTGTATATCCCTTTATATGGACCCTAAGCCCTAGGCCCTAAATCCTAAACCCTATATATCCCCATATATCCGAGATCCCTTTAAAGGGACCCAAATTAAGAGCTTAGTCCGAGTCGCGTCGTTCACGGCCAAGCTCCACGCGGTCTCGCACCGCGGCATCTCGAGCGCAGCGTCTGGACTGACATCCTGCGGAAAGTACCTTGGCTTGGGTTTGAGGGTTTAGGGCTTAGGGTTTTGGGTCTGGGGTTTGGGGATTAGAAGCGCCACCCTACTTCCAGGGATCTGTGTTGGCGGCACATCCTGCGCCCAGTGAACGTCATGGATGTTGCCCGAGAAGCCATCGAGGCTGGGATTTTCTTCCAAATCCCCACCCGCTGTGAGACATCACAGGCTACCACCCAAATTACTTCCTGCTAGGGTTTAGGGCTACGCCCACAATTCCCACCTCCACAAGATTGTCTTCTTGCGTCTAACATCATGACGAGCCGAGCCTCCAGGTGCCTCAGCCCTTCAAGGGCCTCCAAAACAGGGCCTCCATCCCCCCACAACCTTCCAAGGGTCAGGGGCTTCCAGGCTCGGCGACAGGTTTCGGCGGGTTGTTGGGCGTGTGCCGTTCTGGGCATTCGGTCCTCAAAGGGAAAATCAATGTGCATTGTAGAGATTTTGGCCTGCTGGGGCAGCTTGAGGCAGAGCTGTACCTCCCGATGTACGGGAGGAGCCCGTACGTCCACTCTCCATAGGCTCCTCCCATGGTCTTACCCAGTACGGGTGTAAAGGTTGACGTGTTTCTTCAGTGTCTGACCACCCTATAGTAATGGGTGGGAGCGGCCTAGGCAGGCCGGGTGGGAATCTAGTGGTCCATGTAGTTGTATAGTACATACTTAGGGCCAAAAGGGGCTCCCATTCAACTACTTCAGGGCACAGGTATCTACTATATAGCTACATGGACCCTTTGCCTAGCGTTTAGGGTTTAGGGCGCAATATACCAGCACTGAGGAATACCTTACATGATGCAAGGACCCAAATATGATTCAAGGTAGTTTTCTTTATCAAGGACAAGCCCCACACAAATGATACGAGCACCCCACTAGGATTTAAGAATAAATCCTCGTCTTCAATAAAAGAATATTGGGCGCTCGTGCTTCACAAGGCATAAACCGCTCTAGCCCAAACCCTGAAGCGTGCGCTCTCTGGTTTCTGGCTTTAAGGTTGAGGGCTTAGATAGCCACCCCTACGGGTCCAAGGACCCAAAAGAGTTCTAGGGCCCAAATAGGATAATATGAATGGTACGTGGGCCCTGCAACCCCATTATTTGGGTCCTTGGACCCTTCGGGCACCTGTTCCGGGTGCCATGAAGCCATACAAGGACAAGACCTCAAGCACTGAACACTGCACTCTAAGCCTCAATCGACCATATGAAAAACAAGGACCTTGCCTACCCTAAACCCCAGACCGTCTATATACCTATACCCTGAGCCCCCCAAAGCCTACATCTTCGAGTCTTACTTAACCTAAACCGCGTGCAAGACGCATATTTCCCAATCTTTCCTGCAAGCCCAAAAACCGGAAAGGCCACAACCCTGGAACCCTTAGCCGCAATCGAATACCCTAAGGGTCCAAGGACCCAAATAATGGGGTTTTAGGGCCCAAATACTATAATATGTATGGTATTTGGCCCCTAAAACCCCACTATTTGGGTCCTTGAAGAGGATTCTGGCATCCTAAAGCAACTCATCGGATGCTTTTCTGACCTGAAGGTATTTACAAGGTCCTTATTTTGAGATTTGGTTGGCCAATTCCTAGTATAATTTTGTTTTAGAAAAACCCACCACTTAAGCAACGACAAAGCGCCCCCCCCCCAAATGTCATGGTACTACGTTGGAGGGGTTATCTTTTTGGGGGTTTGTGTTTTTTTAGTAAAGCCAAAGGAGTATTATCCTTATCTTCACCCTAAAGCCCAAACCCCGAAACCCTAGACCCCAAACCCTAAGCCCCTAAACCCTGAACCCTACACCCTGAACCCTAAAGTAACATGGTATTGAAATCTGAAACCAGGGGTTCATGCTTGTGCGTCTTTATGCCCAACACATACCGTTATACATCTAAGCCTATGGGGCTTTCCCTAAATTAGGGCTACGTTTACAGGGATTATAGGGCTTACATAGGGGATATATAGGGTTTTGGGTTTGAATACCTTTTTGGGGGGGTCCCCATAATAAGGATTATAATATTTTTGGGTCTATATTGGGGTCCCCCCCTTCAGCAAAACTACCATAAGCATCTGTATATACATACATATGTAAGGCTTGAGGGGTTAACGTTTAGGGCTTAGGGATGCAGGGCTTGAGGGTTTAAGGCTTAGGCATAGGCTTGTGACTTAAAGCCTCTGCGAAACCCTAATCCCTAGAAACCACAATATGATCCCCAGTTTCCAAATAAGTTTATATTTGCTTTGCCAATTGATTCTCTATTATTGTATAAGAGTATGACGCGCATGCCCCTCGGCAAAGGGCGCCCCGCGGCATCCCGACAGCACTGGTCTTTGTCCTCCAACTCCAACCTCGGATGGAGCCGCTGTCCAACATCACGGATTCAAAGTCCAGGCGCTGTGCATCACTCCAACGAAGACCCGCCCACAGCATCAGGAGAAAGCAGACAAGTGGCCACCAGGCGCCAGGTTCGCACGAATCCAAAGCACGCTCTAGCTGGACTACGGCGAACAAGGGTAGAGGCAACGCCTCCTTCACGGAAGTCGCCGACCACTTGCTGCTGGCCAGCCAAGCTGCAATAGGCGCTGAACATAGCATACGCGTGAGGGACTTGAGCGCCAGCTTAAGGGCGACAAGCCGCAACGCTTGAACAACGCCCTTAGCTTTCCCGCAACGACCCATACCTCACGCAACATGTGCCACTATGAAGCTCTATAATGCGCATCATTGAGGGTCCTATACTTCCCAACCTTAAAAGTTTGGCTTCTAGTAATCAGGGGATCGGTTGTAGGTTTGAGGGTCTGGCGTTTTGGACTTAAAGACTCTGAACTCTAAAGCCTGTAGATTACGTCATACCCGTATACAACCCTTTCTAAGGGACCCCTTCTTTCCCCATAGAATCTGGTAGCCGACCCCTTAACAAACCCTGACCTTAAACACTAAGAAGCTCCAAACCAAGTACATCCTTAAAAGACCATACATACCGCTGTCACAGCTCAGCAAAGTAAACCCTAAACCCTAAGACCTAATCCCTAAATAAACCCTCCTTACTAGAACCCAAACTCGTAAGGCCACGCACCCTATAAACTCCACACGAAATATGTCTTTAACAGCCCCTATATACCCCTATAGCACCTCCGAAACACTAACCCCTAAACCCTAAGACATACTCCCTGAACCCTACTGTCTAGGGCTTAATAGGACTTATTTTCCCTAAATAGGGGGACCCCGCTAGACACCTCAAAATAATCTAAGACCTATTATAGGACCCCCCTCCAAGCTCTCAATTTTGGGAAGCCCCAATGTACGGGAAAAATCTGTACCCTGAACCCTAAAACTCAACCAAAGCCTGAACAATAAACCTTAAACCCCAAACTCTTAACCCCTAAAATCTCAAAACCCCTAAACCCTAAAAACCTAAAACCTAAGCCCTAAGCCCTAAACCCTCCTTAACATCAACCCTAAACCCCAAATAGTAGTTTCCATTTTATTTTCCATTTTCCCTATATAACCCCAATATATACTCTATTAACCCCCTTCAAAACCTCTAAACCCTAAAAACCTAAAAACCCTAAACCCTAAACCCTAAAACCCTAAACCCCTAAACCCTATAAACCCTATAAGCCCTAAACCCCTCAACAACAGGCTTGGTAGCCGGAGCTAAACCCTAAACCCTAACCCCATTATAGTCGTTTCCATTTTCTTTTCCACTATCCCTATATAATCCCAATTCATCCCCTGTATAAGCCCCTATAAAAGCCCTATAATCCCTGTAGTTTCCATTTTCTTTTCCATTATCCCAATATAACCCCAATACATACTCTATTAACCCCCTTCAAAACCTCTAAACGCTCAAAACCTAAACCCTAAACCCTAAGCCCTCAAAACCCTAAATCCCTAAGCCCTAAACCCTAAACCCTAAAACCCTAAATCCCTAAACCCCAAAGCCCCCCACCACAGGCTTGGTAGCCGAAGCTGCTGCGGATAAAGCCTGGCTCCGGCTCCGAGAAGGGCTTCGACCATCTCCACACTTCCCTGGCGCACACCTTTTTCAAAGGGTCATTAGGTATCCTTTAAAGGGGATATATAGGGGATATAGGGAAATATAGGGATATATAGGGTTTAGGGTTTAGGGATTAGGGTTTAGGGTTTAGGGATTAGGGTTTAGGGTCCATGTACCCAATAATTGACTACTTGGGTTTTGGGCAATAGTAATTGTAGTACAGGCTTTGGGGTAAGTATATGCTTATTAGGTACTTGGACCCTTAGGGCTTGGGATCTCCGCGCTAGGTTTAGGAGTTTAGGGCTTAAGGTTCGGGTTTTAGGGTCTTTGCCTTGGGGTTTGGGGCTCCTTTGAAGAGGTTGCAGGGTATATAGGGACATATGAAGACTATATAGGGCTGTGGGATTAGGGTTTATGTAAGGGGTTTAGGCTTTGCGGCGTAGTGTTTTGAGTGTAGGTTGGATCTATGGTAGTTTCCCAAAATAGGGGGACCCCAATATAGACCCCAAAATACTATAGTCCTTCTTATTGGGACCCTCAAAATGGTACCCCTAATTTTGGGAAACCCCCCTATAGGCCTCTGCATGGCTACAAACTCAATAATGGCCCATGCCTGGGACCAAAGAAACATTCTTACACTCCCCCAAACTAACATGGAAACCCATATAGCCTCCCTTTCAAAGGGACTGTAGTCTTTAGAGGGCCCTTTTTGGGTTTCCATATTAATTTCCGGGAGGGTAGGCTTCGGAGGGATTTGGGGATTTAGAGCTTATAGGGGTCCATGCTTTGGGGTTCTTAGGGATTGACGTCTTGAGGTTTCCGGTTTTAAGCTTAAAAGTGTTAGCATTTCGAGGATTAGGGCCTGGGTCTCCTAACAACCACCTTCGGTGGTGGCAGATCTCTCGAGACTGTCCGCGATCCACCAAAAAAGCGCGCGCCTGAAACCTAAATCCTTAAACAGACACTCTTAATCCTTGGCCCTAAGCCTTTCAGCCGTGCTCCATGGGCCGGGCGATGAGTCTCAGATAATTCGCCATGAGCTGCAGCTGTGATCTCTGCCCCCCCAAAAATTCTTGAGTGGAAATGGGTAGCGACTAGAGCGTTTGACCGAGAAAGCAAAGATTGAAGTCAATGGGGGCTTCACCATTGGTGCTTCACCGGTTTTCAGGCTAGGGTGACTTCAGGACCCTTTAACTCCCCATGACTGGGGCAATTTTAAATGGTGGAACTAGCTTGTAAGTCCATGAACCCTAAACCCTAAACCTTACTGCACGCATCGCTTACATCCTCTTTCAATGCACTTGAGTCGCTCTCAAAATATATTATGTATGAGTATGCAACCTGTATCTAACCCCTCCTGCAAAGGAGACATGGCACCTGTCCAAGAAACCACGACCAACCCAAATTGGATGCAGTTCCTTTAAAGGGATCTATGGGGATCGTCTAGGCGTTATGTAGAGGTTAGAGAAGGGCTACATAGGGACACAGAGGATTTAGGGAGCCCTTGAACCCTGCAGTCAAAATCAACTTACAAATGCTTAGGGTCCCAAAATTATTGGGCTTGGGGCTCAGCTTTTTTAGAGTTCAGGGCTTGGGGTTCAGGGCCAGGGTTTTGGCTGAAGCTTTGGGTATGGCCTAAGAGGAGTGGTATCCTTATCAGGTTGAGCATGGTTTTTGGTGGTGAACAGAAAGATGATTCGCATGAGTCCCATCGCGACGAGTACACAAATTCTTGTGTGAGTGACATCCTACACCTGCTACTGCCGCTGCCATCGGCAAGTTTGTTCATTTATCACTTGGCCTTAAGGAGCCTGTACATATCACGCCTGAGCACAAAAATTTAGAAAGGCCCAGCAATCCCTGTTCTGAAGGTGCATGAAGCTGGGTCCCTAAACCCTCAACCCCAAACCGCAAGGGGCTGCTAAGCAGCCAGCTTACCTTTGAACTACCGGTGTTTTGGGCTCACGGAATGGACGAGAGGAAACAGTCTAGAAATTACTGAACAGCAGAAAGGGCTTAGAGGTTTGGGTTGCGAAGGGAGTGAAGTAATGGACCTCTGTACTTGGAGGTTCATGGGACCTGGCAACTACTTACAACTGGGGCTATGACCCTACTGATACTTGGGTAACCCCATAAGACCATGTTAGAGGCATAAATAGGGTCATGAGCCCTGTTACGAGTAGTTGCTAAGTCCCATGAACCTCCAACCCTAAACCCTAAACCCTGAACCTAATGCCGTATCAGGCCAAGACACTCTCGATGAGCAAGGTAGGGGTCACGTTCTTTGCTTCACCGACGGAGCCGTCCTACACGGTCAAGGGTTTAGGGTCCAGGATTTTGGGTTTAGGATTTAGGGTTTAGGATTTCAGGGTTTAGGATTCAGGGTTCAGGGGTAAGCATTCTCAACCTACCTGAGCTAATCAGCTAATCTCCATAAACCCTAAGCCCGCAAACTCACGGAGCCCGGGACTATAACCTAGACCTTAAGCAACATAGTAAATTCCGATTTCTTTTCCTTACCCCGATACAGCCCCACATAATCCCGAATAATAAGCCTTAAATAACCCCCATATAGACCCTTTCTGAACCCTATACAACAAAAGCATCCATAAGGAGTTTCTCGGGCACAGTCCTTCTAGGGTTTGGGGTTTTAGGGCTCAGCGTGTCTCGTGGCAATCCACATACACTACTTGGAGGTCCAGGGCAACTCGATGCGGTTTAAGGTTTAGGGTTTGGATTATATCTACAAGTGAATTTGGGTCAAAATGAACCTGCTCCTCAACGTAGGGTTTGCAAAGGTTTCCTGCTTGCGAACCCTAAGCCCTAAACCGTATAAACCCCATACCAGCTAAGGAGTCGTCCTCCGCCGCATTCGGCAGATTCGGATACATCGAGACCAGGATGGCGAGCAAGGTCGTCATGTAGCCACCTCTGGGATTTGGGGATTTCACGCAAATTAGGGGTACCTTTAAAGAGGTTATAGGCTAGGTTGTAGGGGTTATAGCGTTTTGGGCTGAGGGTTCCCTGAAATCATCACGTCACCGGTGTAGCTACCCAGGTCCTATGCCGGATCTAGAGACTAGATCCCCTATATAAACACCGAATCACCTTTTTATCCCCCCTACATTATTCGCCATCGTTTCATGAGGCATCCCATTCTCAGATCCCTTTGCGTATGTTTTCTGCTGCAAGTTGTGCACCTTTCGGCCTGGGATTATGGACCTTCACCAAGTTCCTCAAAACTTCAAACCCAAACGTAAGGTTTAGGGTCTAGGGTTTGGGGTGTAAGGTCTAAGGTTTAGGGGAAACACCTGGGGAGCCTGAGGGACATACCTGGATATGTGGAGAACGTGAGGGTCCTTCTGAAGAAATACGAATATTTGCCCTTCACCAAGCCTAGGGATCCAGGTCTACAAGCAATGCCTACTTTGGGCTACTTGGATCTCTGGAAAACCTTAGGCCTTATTAAAACCCTGTACGGTTTTGACAATGTCAAATGTGAGCAGGGCGCTTTCGCCACGACGAATGGCCGTGAAGAGCTCGCGCAGTGCTTGGTCTCGATGAGGAAGATGGCCTCGGTAGGGGTTCAGGGATAACTTAGCCCACATTAGCCCAAGAAGAAACAGCATCCTTTCTTATAAATATAAAGAATCCCACACCCAACGAGTATAGACGATCCCTAACATTGATCTAGTTGAGGGTGTAGGCAGTGTAGGGTTAAAGGCATATAGGGTCCAAGGAGTCCTTGAGGGGGTTATAGAGGAAATGTAAAGTTTTTAGGGGGTTCAGCAAGTACTACGGCTGTTCAGATGTTCCAACTAGTCAAGGTCGGCATAGATGGCGTCTGTTGTATGGGCTGTGGTTTCGAGCTTCTGGCTCCTCTTTTCATCAGGAAAAGCTGAGGGCCCGTGGCTACTCCAACATGGCTCCAGAACCTCTCACGTTCGGGATTGCACAACGAATCCATGGTCCTCCCGGCGGCAGAGGCACAAAACATCGCACTCTGAAGCTAAATGAAGGTCGTGGTAGCTGTGTTGCATCAGGCGGCGTGAAATGGGCGAAAATGTTAGATGGCCTTCCACATTCTTGCGTAGTGACACGTTTCGAAACATTCAACCCGCAAATGTTCAGGATGTCATGCTAAGCACGTTGAGGAGAGCATGCCCTCTCCGCCCGAGCACCTCTCCAAAAAAATGAGCTGATACTCCCCGATGCAGTAGTTGCGCAATAAGCTGATGTTGTCCAAGCGTTTAGCTATGTTGCTATGGCATGTATCTCAGAAGCCTCCTGCTTCGGCTCTGTAGGGTCACTTCTACTTCCATTGTAACATACAGCCCATGGGATGCGCATTGCAACTGATGCTGCCGCGCTCTTTAGTAACGGTTCCCTCCAAAGCTTCACAAGTCCCAACATTCAGCATGCATTGCAACAACCGATGCTGTGTAATGATCGTACACAAAGTCGCTGTCACGCGCGGTCGTCCGGTAGCTTCGATGGAAAGATTTGGCTGCAAAAAACTGCACCAATTCAGACAAGCATACGAGCCCACCGTACTTGAAAAACAATGATTCTTCAGAAAAAGGCTCAATGTCTCAATTGATACTGAACTAAAGCTTTGCTGCTTTTTCAGTTGCCAAGCAGGGCAGTGTCCATGCTGTGGCCTCTTGGAGATCGTCTAAACATTTACGGGGCTTTGCAGAGGCTGTATGGGAGGTATAGGTTCTATTGAGGCTGCTTGGATCTCTCAACATGAGGGGCCCCTTGAGGACTTCAAGGAATTATGCTCACGCCCCGGCAGGCCCGACCCCTCCCCACTGGCATAGTGGCTATCTTCTAAGCTCTAAGTTAAGAGCAAGCTATTCCCCTCACCCCCCTAAACCGTAAAGCTGCTAAACCATGAAACCTAGAGCCTAAGCCCCAAATCCTAAACTCCTGTTAAGGGCTTGCGTATTCCGTTAAGGTTTATAGAGGGTTTATAATAGCCGGTTACCTCACCCCCCACCCTTTGGTTTGGGTCTTGTTGCTTACTCTAGGTTTATGAGGATTGTCCGAAGTTATAGAAGGTTTATGAAGTTGATAGAGAGGCTAGAACCGGCTCATAGCAGGCTTCAAGAAAGTTTACAGAAGGTTCGCGGTTTGATAGGAGGCTTATAGTAGATGAGGGCCACCCCGAGCCACGACAGCTGGGTGACCACCTCGATCCCTGTGACAGTAGGTGCTCTTGAAACACGAGGAAAGCACGAGGGGTTAAAGCTGACGACAGTTATGAGGGAGCCCATCCATGTGAATGTTGGCACTTTTCAAGCATGCCAGGGGCGGGATGCTGGCTTTGCGGGGGGGGAGGGGGGCGGGTGTTGGGAACGCACAGCGCTGAGCATATATGGAGAGTGTAACGCGATTCGGGGGTGACTGCTGGGGGCTCATGACAATAAAAGCCGGGAAATGAGGGTCACTACTAGGGCTCAAAAAGGGTACAGTAATGTCGAGAAACACCAATTGGACCTCTGAACCCTCTCCAGGACCAACATGATAACCTGAAAGCGTTAAAGTGTGCAATGGGGTTGATGGTGGTGTAGAGCTTCGGGGTTAGGGTTTGGGGTAGTCTTGGAGGAGGTACAAGTTGTCAGAAGCTCCAGGCTTCCAAGAACTTTACAAAGGGTTCTATGGGATTCAAGAGCTACAGAGACTTGCTCGTATGTTTCCTAGGGGTTCCCACCGCTATTCGAAGTCTGCAGGGTTGAGGGATACCGTTCGTCATGCACTGGAGAGTTGAGCCCTAAAGCTGCAAGTTTCGGATGTAGAGGTTTGGTTTTAGTTTGAGTTAAAGGTCCAGTATGAAGTTGAGATAACTCTGCATCATAATTCTACCAGGAATGCAGCATAATGATGGTATTTACTTCGGCTTAGGGTCTGGGGTGTAGGCGAACCTTGCCGCCGGAGGTGTTCTTGGTTGCGCCAAGAAAGAATATAGTCGTGGGGTTAGGGTTTAAGGTTTAGGGTTTTGTAGAATATGGCTTTGGGTATTAATCCCCATATACCCCATACTCTATCTAATTAAGGGGACTATATATTCTTGCAATATTCTACGTACACAAAATAATTAACCAGAGGAGAATGCAACTTGACTCTCACGTCCTTCTGGTGTGTTCATCAAGCGGAAGCCACTAGCAGAGGGATGTGGAACTCTACAGTACATGGAGCCAGCCGCAATTTGAGGCCGAGTGCCTCCAAGGCTATTGCGCCGCTTGAATTCAAGCAGATTATGTATTTGGTACCAGTACTTACGAGCATTCCTCTACCTCTTATTCGGAAATCCAGGCAGAGTACAGAAATCAAGTGGAAGCTGCTTCTCAACAGTTGTTCCGTGCTTATAATTTGGGGGTTTCTGGGGTCCTGGCACGAGACATAGAAATCTTCCGGGCTACCAAATTATGACCCTAAGATCCAAATACGTAGCCCCGAAGCGCTACATTGAAGGACCCAGCAGCTAGGTGACGTAAATTATACCGCTAGAATGGACGATAGAAACCTCTACAAACAGCTCCATGGCCCCTCGTGCTAACCCCAGGGTCAATCACCCGGAACTTCAAACGTACATAGAGCTCTGGACCCTAAAGCTCAAACTTTTAGGGATTAGGGTTTACGGATATTACCCCCGGTAATGGAGAATCAAAGGAAAAAGAACATGGAAAATCAAATGGAAACTGGTATTGTATAGCGGTTTGTAGGACGTCCGGCCACAAAGCTTAAAGCCCTCAATCCTAAATCCCCTAAACAAACCCTGAACCTAGTATAACCCTAAACCCTGAACCCCAAACTCCGCAAAGACGAAGCGCCGTGAAGGCGTATGGCATCCACACACTCGGCATGACCGGCCTGCCAAGGGAGATTCTGAAGTGCTTAGGGTTTAGGGTTTAGGGTTTAGGGTCTAGGAGACTCTGTTCAGCCTCTCTGGGGTCACGTGTCGATGCAGCGCTTATGGTTGGCAAGTAGTCGTCGATGAATAATTACACTCTGGCTGTCTCATCTACTCCTGGAACGTCTGGACTCATTCATGAGGAATGCCAGCAACGGTGTGGAAGAAAGTGTCAATCTTGCCTTGATACCAGCTGATATGCCTATTAGACATGATGAACTTGACCTGCCTGCTTTTAAGAATTAATAGGGTTTAGGGATTAGAGTCAATAGAGAATGAGGGAATTGGGATAATGTAGAGATTATATAGGAAGTATATTGCCTTATTAACCACCAGTAAGAGTGTTCAGGACGTAGGGCGCTGGATTTAGAGCTTGCGGTTTAGGGTGGGTCAGGACTCTAGACTAGAGTTCTAGGTGTAGAAGTTCAGGGTTTGGGGTCCAAGCTTAGGTTCCGGGATATTGGCTAAAAGCTTAGCCGCTAAAGGTCAAGAGGCAAGGTTTTGGTTGAGTCTCTGGGGGTTCAGGGTTACTCTGAACCCTAAACCATAAAGACAAGGGCATGGCTGGCAATTTTAGCTTTTGGCTTGCTAGCACACCTGCACAAGCAAGCATGGCCACGAAAGTTGACCACAAAAAACCCTGCCATTTTACATGTAGAAGATTTCGTGGTCGCTTGGGGAAGGATAGGTCTATACCGCTGCATTATAGTATTTGGGCCTTCAAACACTATTATTTGGGTTCTATATACCCCTATATTATAGTCCCCATATATCCTCATATATACCCCTATAACCCCTTCAAAGGAACCTGATTATTTGGGTCCTTGGACCCTTAGGGTATAGGACTACGAGATGCTTGGACCCCTAAGGCTTTTTAGGGCTTTGGGCTTTGGGGGTTTTAGGGTTTAGGGTTTAGGGTTTAGGGCTTAGGGCTTTGGGGGTTATAGTCCTATATTGGACCATGGAAAAGAAAATGGAAACTACTATTTAGGGTTTAGGGTGTGGGGGATGCAAGAGGGGTGATTGGAGGTTCATGGAACTTGGTAACTGCCTATAGCTGGGGACCCGACCTTTCATGGGGTTTAGGGGGTTAGGGTTTAGGGATTTAAGGGGGATAAGCCCAGTTATAAATAGTTACTTCGTCTCATGAACCTCCAAGTAGCCTCTGCCCAGCGCCACAATGACTTGACACAGATCATATTTGGAGGTTCAGGGAAATTATAACCCACTCAGAAGTGGTTCCCAAATGCAGTCATTATAACTCTCAAGTAGCCGCAAGCGGATCTCAGGGCTCTTGGAAAACGCTGCGAAAACCTGGCAACATGAACACGGCAAATGTGCGGACCTAAATAATTACCGATACAACTTCAGACTCTTTTATAGGTACACTATACCTTTTCGAGGGGGCGCAGATGGGATCC
>CAJNIZ010048301.1:20454-33355 GCA_905231905.1 Symbiodinium pilosum | reverse complement strand
ACAGGGAAACTCTCTAATACTTCTGGAATTGTAAACCTTATCGTTTTTTGTGTATTGGTTATCGTTTTACAAGGGAAGCAGCAAATAGGCCCGCTCTTCTATAAATTCTGACAAGGGGGTTTTTACCCACCCCACCTTTGTCTGACCGTACAGAACATTAGTTAGTGGGGCTATGCGGAAATTACAACACTCATAGAAGTTATCGAAGTTTCCACTGAAGATTTAGCAAAGGCTATTTCAGATTTCACAGTTTGAAGCGAGCCGGTGGAGCCCCAGGATTGAAGCTCGACAGTGCGCAGAAGGATCCGCTCGGCGCACTCGCGGTCGAGGTTCGTGTACCTCACGACAAGAACAAGAGAAGCCGTGCGTGTCTTCACTTTTGATAGCTTGACTTGGGAGGATCAATGTGCGCATTTTGATCAGATGTACCTCCATAAAGTGGCACTGTCGGACTGAGTTGAGACGATAGGAGTTTTGATTTCAAGTTAGGGGTTGGAGGCTGGGGGTTACCAGTTTCGGTGTTTGTGGGTGCAGGTTTGCAAGGCTTGCGACGCGTGGCTTAGGGTTGTGACCTCCTGAGGGATCGAGGAGCCATGAGACATCATAAAAACAACTACAGATAACCAATATCATGACAGGGTAACGGGCTACATAATCCCCAACATAGACACATGGATCACAGATCCCACGGGGTCGTCCACATGGCTAGGGGACACACATCATGGTGCTCAACACATGCATGCCTTCTAGAAGAAAAAGTAATCACGGGTAGTAGCAAAAATGCGAATATCAATCTCAAAAAGCAATCCTGTTGAGAAGCCTGCTAGCCTTGACCCGTCTTCAAAATTAGTTAAGTTATAACAGTCCCATGGAGGCCCTAAGATTCCCGCGATCAGTGACAACCCTGGCTTGGGAACTCCAATCCGCGCTGCACAGGCCTGGTGTCGAAGCGCAGTCGCCAAAAACGATGCTCAAAGTATGCTTCGTGCTCCTGGATGCCATGGCTCTTGGAAGTTGGACTTAAGATGAGCGGTTAGCTCTTGGGGCTTCTACCTGCATGCGGGATTTGGGGGATCTGGGCGACATACAGCCTTAATTAGGATTTTGGTGCAAATTTCTAGGGGTCGTTTGCGTTTGGAGCTGTTGTTCCAGCACTTGATTGCGTGAGGACTAGTTGAGCTTAATTGGGGCTTAGGTTGGAATACTGCAGTAATTGAAGATCTGCGTGCTTTGAGATCTGAAGGCAAGATGATAAACTGGGTCAATCTGGGTACCTCGAAGATCTGCGAGACCAGAGAGACGTGCAAAGAAACACTCCTGGCTTTCCAGGAGCAACAAGTTTAGCATCGCGGTCCAGTTCCTTAGGGTTACTCCGATACCCTGAGCTCCCAACCCACTTTCGGCTCTATACCCCAGTAACTTAGTCCCACCAGCGGGCCCGAAAGCTGAAAATCTCGAAGACCCAAATGCCGCCTTGCGGGGCTTCCGAACACAACGCTTGATGCCAACAACCTTCTATGTGACCAGCGTGCATCATACTTGTAGTCACACTGGCTACATAGGAGTAGCTAGGAGCACCGTGATGCGCATAGCAAATCTTGCCATGTCAGAATGATGCTCCTGCGGCGCTTTGCCATCCTGCAGAGAGGTTACCCCGTGTAATTTGCATGCAAAAGCGGCGTAAGTTAGAAAATGAAGCCTTAGGGACGCAGAGTTGAGGCGTGGGGGTCACTGCAGGTGTCTTGGTTTTTCAAGGTGCCTTTTGCAGAATTGATGTGCCTTCAGCTTAGGACATACCATGGAAGCCTTAATTGCTAGACTCACATCTTGAAGCAATTGGTAGGCAGTCTACAAGGGTAAGATGTTGCCGGCTCTGGTTTCTGCATTTCTTGTTCGGAAGGCTACAGCAAGCATGCTCTCCAGCTCATGCGCCCTTTAAGCCCTTCAAACCACCCTAGGTCAACAACAGAATATGGTCAGAGTAATATCTCTGAGAACATTGTTGCAGAATTGATTTGATCTCTGAAGCCTCCTGTAAAACTTGAGCCTCCATTAACTCCACATCCCTCAAACTCCTCCATAAATCCGAGGAAAAGCGCCCTTTGATTTTCAGAAACACCTAGATGACCCCCCCATCCTGAAACCCTAAGATCTAACGCGCTAAACCCCGAAAGCCTTAATCCTGGTACTTTGAATCCTGAATCTCCTCAACAACAGCCCTAGACCCCAAACCCTGAACTCTAAACCCTATAAATTCAAAACCTTATAGCTCTGAACCCTCAACTCTATAAACTCTATAACCCTACATCCCAGTGAATCCCCATAACCTGCCTTGGTGGTTGCCATGCAGCGCGCCATGGCTGGATAGCTTTGCCCAGGATCATCAAGGCCTCGACTCTTGTCGTTGCAGGTTTTTCGGAGGGTAGACTGTAGGTGGATGAAACAGCTTGTACTCGCGACTATAAAGGATAATAAGGATCATAGCAGGGTCATACTATACTTTACGATTATACCGCTATTTATTTTTCAAATTGAGGGGTCCTCCTCGGGGAGACTTAAGATTTAGGGCCATTTAGGGTTTAGGGGTTCCCCCCTGCATACCCCAAAACAAATAATGTAAGTGAGCAAACCCTCAAAAGAGCTGTGAATGAAATATATATCTTCTGGGGTATCGCGGGAGAGAATAGGCCTTGACTCTCACAGTGAAGCCCACCCCTTGCACCAACAAACAGAGAGCCGGCTGTCATGATGTCACCAGGAAGAAGGCCCCACACATGTCCATTTAAGTTAAATCCTTTCCAGAATAGTAATTGAATAGGGGTCGGGGTCTGCTTATGCACAGGACACACAACAATCCGTACTGCGAGCATCTAGGATAAAGTGTTTCAATCATCGAAACATTTGGATCCTTGCAGAATGCATTCCAGGCTTTGGAATTAATGTTTGAAGAATTGCGATCACATTTGCGCTCTGATGATTAGGTCTGCTTTGTCCAGGGTACATGATGGGAACATTCATCTCGAGCTGGATCTGGAGAAACATTTACAAAGTCAAGCCTCTTCTATAAAGAATGCCATACGGCTCTTGCTATAGCAGAGACGGCAACCCACGGAAGACTGGAAGCTTACGCTCGACTATGTGACGGCCAGTAGCCCCTTGGTTACCGGCAACAGTATCCCCAATACTGGAGAATCAAACGGAAAAGAACATGGAACGTGACATGGAATCTGGGCAATATCCCTTAGAGCTAGATGGCAAGCACTTGATTCCAAGCCCGCTGCCAACTTCCACGGTAATAGAAAGATCGCTCGGGTAGATGTGCTGAATCCTCACCTTCGGCGCTGTGGTGTCCTTGGCTAAGTCTCAGAAGCAAAAAAACCCCAAACACGTCCTGATCCAACTAACTAACCTTATGACTAACCAACTATCTTTGTCCAGGTGCCAGCAGCCCCCACATGAACAGAGCACCCCTGAGAGCCCTTCAGAAGGGAAGGGCAACCATACAGCACGATTGCAACTGCAGCAAGTGCAGGCAGCTGCAGAAAAGCACGTGTATGTCATACAAGCGAAGCAAACCAAGACCATGTCCTGATCCAGGACTAAATCGCATAACTTCAGGCCTGGAGGATTGGACAAGAGGAAACGCTCTCTTCCACAAACTGCCAGGTCCTAGAGGGCAGACTTGAAGTTTGCCACCACTTGAGCTTTTTGCTCATTTTTTCTCTGTGAGACTTGAAGCAAAAAAGTGCTGTGCATTCGCTGCAAGGGCGAAAACCCTGAATCCCCTCAAACAAGGGACTCTTAGATGGCATCTTGATTGCCCTTGGACGGGCTGAAGTCGTGAGAGCCCTCACATGACTTAATTCCATCATGAGCCTCACCATGACCAGGTCGCAAACACTTTGGGCTGCATAACTCCTGTCATTGTGCTAAGGGTCTCATTAGTTACAAGGATCCCTCAGAAGGCAGCCTGAACTGCGCCAAACCCTGCATGATCTAACCTTTCAGCAAGGTGGCAGTGGTGAGCAACGTCACCGGCTGCGACTGGCTATACTGCTGGTTGCCATACGTGTCCTCCCCGAAGCAGAAGACCTGAAAGGACACTGGCGCGTGTGGGGTCTGCCATGAGAAACTGATCTGGAGCGTCACAGGTGTCCACGGCAATCCCCGCAATTGCTTTGCACAGTCACTACTTTGCAAGCTTACCTCTACCCCATTCAAAAACAGCACTGGCCGACCTCTAGATAACCTGCAAGTCAGGAGACCCAGGCCCTAAAGCTCTGCACATGTCCACTGAACTCTGAGCCCCTGTGACCAAAATGACAAACTGACGTCGAAGGGACCTCGTAAGTCCGGTTCGGCTGCAAGCCGCTGATCTCCAGCATCTGGGCAGTGCCGTTGTCCGGAAGCGGCTCAGGCAGGCCCTGTGCAGTGAGGGTGAAAGCAGCGCCAGCAGAGTTGTAGTAGCAAGTGACTTTTGTTGGCCGCAAGAATGCCGACAGCCATGACTCCATGACACTCCTGCTTTGCGATCAGGCCCCGCGTCTCAGGACTCCCGAGGTAAGGAACACTCATGTTGGATTGGAAATCCACCAACTTATTTGACAAGAAGTACATACCTCCACTTCCGCCCAGCCAGGACCTCTTAGCACCAACAGAGAACTCTGACAGCGCCTGTGACAGGTCAAACTTGTCAATGATGTCCTGCCCATTGGGGTTGGAGAGCCCAGGCTGGTTCATTTCTGGCACCCATTAGCTTACTGGCTCTTTGTAGGGCATATGGGAATGTATTATACTACAGGCTTTATATTGGCATTATGATGATATTCCCTTATTCCCAGCTAAGAACCAGTAAGTTCCTAGGCAAGAGCGATCTACCCCTCTTGGTAGGCACCTGTCGATGCTAGTTCAGGCATATTTGGGCTTAGCAACACTCAACTTGAATCATCTAGTTCCCTAGTTGCTGAGTTCCCTGGCCCCTACACAGTGTACACTTTTGATTCTAATGGGAATATGAGAACCCCAAAGGTGTAAAGCAAAACCTTGTCGATGATACACCCCAAGTGTACCTACCCAGCTACTAAGGTTCTCCCTGATTGCAGCATCACTTACTTGCCCGTCTCATCTTCAGGAAAGTTCTTCTCGAATGAAGGCCCCGAAAACATCGATCGCTCATGAGCTGTCATCCCCGCCTAGACTCTAGACTGGCTAGTCACCCAGCTTAAGCACGTGCAGAAGATGGCTCACATGAAGCCGAATTTCACTCCTGGAGACGGGTGTCGAATGCAGTCGCATAGGCTTCGATCTCGCAAATCCGTAGACCAAAGGGTTCTGGCAAGTCCCGGAGTTGGGTGACGCTGCCCCACACACTGACCCAGTTGCCCTGAATGGCCTCAGTAAAGGGACGGTTGGAGGTCCTGTGCAAACAGACTTGGGCTCCAGGCATGTCACATCCCAGCAACTATATTAGGATGTGCCGAAGCAACTTGCCCAACCCAAGCCTTGCACAACCTTCACCTCAAATTTGGATCTTGTTGCGGAGAGGCGCCGTGCTGCAAGGCCACACATTGTCACCTTGCGCATCTGCAATGACCTCGAGGGCTCTGAAAGAGCGTGCTATCGAAGAAATCAAGCTGCAAAGCTAGTACTTGTTGCCGTTCTGGGGATGTGTAATTGGCTTAGGTTGGCCCTGAGGTTCAAGAGCTGTGCCATAGACTTCGTGAACACAGGCAGACGCCTGACTACTAGAGTCATGCTGGTCCTTGTTGGGAACTAGCCTCTTCACACCCAATGGTGGGACCAGGGGAAGGGAACAGGAAACAAAAAAAGGGTCTCACAATTCAGCCCTAGGAAGCCGCTAACGGGCCTCATGGACTCTGCAGCAAGGCGGTTCACGCAGCAAGCATAATGCCATTTGAAACGGCTGGCAATGACTGGTAACATCTGAACCTGAAAGCCTTCATTTAGCACCATTGCCCTTTTTCAAAGCTAAAACATAATGTAACTGAAATACACCTCACATGGTTAATCCAGATGTGTAGGGCACCACCTGTTTTTTTTCTTCTTTTTTTTGTCTCGTATTTTCTGGGATATCGAGAAGGTACACACAGCAATTAGATCAACATGTCAAGTACCTGAAGACTTGTTTCTAACCAAAGTCCTGCATAGTTCAGGGTCGGCTGGCAAATCCAAAGCCCCAACCTCGCCTCACTTCTCCCACGCGGTTTGAGGCTTTGGGCTTAGGGACGCAGAGTTGGCAGCTGATCCCTACACTCCTTGCTCTAATCTGTTCCCCCCCAAAATTACTGAGCGTACCCCGGAAAGGTGTGCACCAAGCCGTGAGCTGAACGCTATGACCTTCCAAAAAAGAGTCCTCCCTCTTTGCCGCAGGCTCGCATATGAGGAGTTCTGCAGCTGAGAGGCGAGGCAAAGCGTATCCTCCACGCGCCCTCCGGTGCGACCGACCTGAGTCACTGAGATCTGCAGAAATGCACAGCTGAAACAGCTGCAGCTGGAGCTGTCTGAAGATTGGCTGGTACTATACACGCGACACCAGAAATCAAGATTCGTTTTGACCACATCCATCTTTCCATTGTACCTTCTTTCATTCCCTGTATTCTCCAGAATTAAATGCGTCCGAACATTTCCTTGTCTGTGATAATGCCAAGCCGCGTAGACGGACCAGTCAGCTGACTGCTCAGGATGCCCATCGGTGGGGACCACCAGTCCTTATCTGCTACGGCGACCTCAGGCCCTGAATAGATCTTTCGCGGATTGCAGTGTCAGTCTACAGGGACTAGGACGGAAGAGCATCCTACGTGTCTACATAAGATGATGATGATGATGGTGATGATGATGGTGGTGCTGCTGCTGGAGCTGCTGGATTACAATCTTCCGCAAGTCTCTGCATGCAAGACCCGGTCCTCCACCTCGAACATCCCTGAACCAGATCCTAGACGCCAAAGACCTTCAGCTTTACATTTTCTGTAAGGATTCATACTATGGGGGCCAACGCGTCATGTCTTTGGCGGTTAATGCAGACCCTCAGGCCCAAAGCTAACACCCTTGTGAATTTAAGGCTCGGATGGCTCGGATGCGGTAGAGAAGTTGGCCCAAAGCGATGCGGAAGAAGGGGGCATTGATGCTGTCCTCGCTACGGGATGCTTTTGAAACAGCTTGAAACGACAGAATTCTTATCCCAAACGCATTCGACCAAAAAACGACCGTTAAATCTGCCCAAATCATGAGTCGTGTGGCAGTGAAATAGTGCAACGTTTGCGGCTGCACCCGGCATTGGTCATATGCGTCTTTCCCTTGATCAGCGCCCCTCTTGACCCCACAACCATCCAGTTTCTAAGGAAGTCAAGCAGGCCAATGCCGATGGTATGGTTCCGCAAATTCTCGACAGCAAAATGTCAACTTAGCCCGTTTGGTATGCCGAGATTTGCAAAGCCGTGCCTGACGTCGCGTGGAGGCGCAAACATGAACAGGATCGTTCCTCACATTTTATGTTTTGGGTTTAGGCACTTTGGCTTCACAGATTCAGACTTCATCGTTGCATCCCATATAAGGTTTCAAGCCTTGGTGCTCCATTCACCAAAAGCTTTATGAACAAATAAAGGTCGAGTGCCTCACCATCTTTGGGGCTCTTGAGACCTTCCTTGTGCCTCCAAACGACTTCCCACAACAAGCCTCCGCCTCCTACACCCTGGACCCTCGACATTCCATATTCAATTGCTGCACATGCCATCCTGTCCATTCCGCAACCGGAGTTCCACCCCCTTGCGCAAACGCATATGTGCTTCTTTCGCTTTACAGTAAGAACTAGCATACTAGTACAAGGCGATCATCTGGCACATGGGGGTTGCGGCTAGCCTAGATCGATCCATCCAAAAGTGTCAGGCAGTCAGGTTAGTGTCTGGCACAAAGTGGTGCCGAGCAACTGAGCACAGTACTCGCAGAAGGTGTTGTCTCCCCAATCACCATCGATGGCCTGCATTGGCCAGATAGGCTTCCGCCAAATAAAATCCGATGAGTTCCATTTCCAGGCTGCATACCCCTGGATTGGACATCATGATGCTAGCTTTCCGATTTGCCCACTTAAGGAAGAGGCTTACACAAGTGTTCCCGAAATTGGGCGTCCACAAGCTGAGGGCCCCGTAAAAGCTGCATGCCACATGGAGCCCCCTTCGATATTTGATGTTGTGTTCCCACCTCTGATGGTACACATGAATGCAAAAATACCAGGGTGAGCTTCTACCAGACCGCTGTCCCAAACAGCCTTGTAAGACTTGTGTCTTACGCGCCGCCATTGGGCCCAAAGAATGCAGGCAACTCATGCAACAATTCCTGTCTAAAAGTCCCGGCAGGCTTAGCGGTCAGGCATCTTATCTCAAACCTCAAACCATGATTTTGAGACAGACATGGGGCCACCATGCTTTGGGATGCTCCATGGGTCTCCCTTTCCCTGCGACCACCTTCTCAGCCACGCCGTTGAATGCCACGGAAGAGGATTCGATGCGCCGGCCCTGGAGCAGGTTCCCAGGCCTGACTTGGGTAAGATAATGTGATAGGGATAATGCAAAAGAAAATGGCAACTACTATAATCATAGGGTCTAGGGTTTCGGTTTAGGGTATATTGGGATAATATAAGGATATTGGAAAGGAACATGGAAACTTCTATAGGGCTTTGGGTTTAGGTTTTAGGGTGTTGATTGTTGGCTTCCAGGTTTTGAGTGTAGATCTTTGGGTTTAGGGTGTTGGGACCTTTGATTCGTAGATTCGTCTTCTGTAAATCATCTGTAAACAGAGATCCCAATCATTGCTCAGATGAAGGAACATGAGTTTATGCATCCGGCGTCTGGTCCATCCGGGATGCCCCAGAAGTACATTGACGGTTTGAAAACGGACGAGCGTCACTACAAGATTTCGCCCAAACAAGTATCATGAGCCTGTACAGACCTCAACACTCAAACATGAACGCCTGCAAGAAATAGGAACCCCCCATAAACAGATATATATCGGGCGCTATGTTCCTATGGACACTGCTCCAGTGCACTCGGACATTTCTCGTAGATATGGCGTACCTGACTAGCAGCATGGTCTACACAGTCCCAAGTGGCAGGATGTTACAACTTAGGTCGGAATTTCAAGTAAGGCTCCTTGAAATAATATCCTCCTCGCGATTCTAAACGACCTCTCAAGGGGACCAACCAATTTTGACAAAGGCCCACGTAATGTCGTGCAAGGCTCCTGGGGCATACGTAGACCTGTGCAAAGACGTTGCGATCGGGACCTTGCGGCAGTCTGCACCCCCCTCCCTCACGTCGTGGCTTCCCCTAACTATGTAATCTGATCAATGTGACACACAGGCAACATCAAAGTCTTTGAGAAAGACGGTAGGGATCATAATATTACCCCAATATACCAATATAGTAGTTTCCATTTTTATTTTCCATTATCCCAATATAACCCCAATATACCCTAAACCCTATTATAGTAGTTTCGATTTTCTTTTCCATTCTCCCAATATAACCCCGATATTCTATATCCTAAATTCCTTCTAGCGCCAGATTTCCCTGTGCCCACCCGGCCTGCACTCCAGTATCCTCCCCCAACCGTCACATAGTTCAGATGATCAAGGGGTGCAGAGTCAACGTACCTGCGGGAAAAAACTGGATGGTTTAGAATTTAGGGTTTAGGGTTTAAGATTTAGGATTTAGTAGGGTGTTGTTCAAAAGCAGCCTTATCCGTGCAACCCAGAGATGGATTCGTGACCGTGCTTACGCATCAGCAGCTGGGAGGGCGGTTGGTTGCCTTACTCAGATTCACGAAGGAAGGTGTCGAGAAGGCCAACTGCGTCACACCCAATCCTGCAACTAATCCGGCCAGCCTTGACAGGAACTAGTCTGACGTGACCAAACTCTAGGGCACAACTGCCCTGTTTATAACGGCATAGTTCCAACCAGTTTGTAATTATGATGGCGCCCATTGCAAGTTTCAGCTGCAACCAGTGGAATAGTTTTCACAATTGATGGTCAAAGGTCCTGACACTTCGCACTACCGTTGGCATATTTTTGACCTTATGGGTAACAGCTGACACCCTGGGCACGAGATCAGGATGTTGTGCCCAATGATCTCATCAGCACCAACTCGGATCCTTGGAGCGAAATCTTTAGGCCGCATCCAACCCTCAACAGCATCTCAGCTTCAACTTCACCAGTAGTGTGCTGAACCCAAACCCTACAAAGTTGATGCATAAGCACAGAATGATGTCATGAGGCCTTGGCCATAAAGCTACTTACCACCTCAGTCCTAAGTCCTGGCCCTCCCATTCCCCTTCTGTGCCAAGGATCAATCCTGTCTTGGGATCTGCATCGAACCACCATGTTCGGAATCGAACATGATCCAGAATGGGATCCTGCGCCTGTCGAAGGCTTCGCTGTCCAAGTGTTTGCAGTTTGAGTCCCATCTCAGACACCAAAACAATGTAGTCTTCATAAAGGACTCGTAGACGTGATTCGACAAGCTAATCTAGTCTCGGTGCAAGCTCAAGGCATGTGTGCCACAAGAGCCTCCACCTTGGTCAAGCCTTGAGACCTTTAGGGCCTGGGGAGCAGGAGCGTTTGCAGAATCATCATACAAGACACCACGGATCCTTCATCCCTGATCATGGGCATCTTAAAGACAGGCTTTCTGTAGCTCATCTTAGAAGGTCAGGGAGCATGATTTTGAGACAGCTTGTGTGTGTGCATGTGCATCAAATTGGGGAGCAAACGAGTATCACACACTATTACTAGTACTAGACGATGCGCAAACAATGCACAACAAAACGCAACAACAGAACAGGCCACACCGAGCACGCAGTGTTTCTTAGACGTATTTGTTGGACACCATGATCGTCAAGTTCTTGACTGTCACCACATGTAATAATCACCATTCCCATCCAGAGCAGTGTGTAGTTCCGATTGCCCCAAACCTCCCTCCCTCCACTTCCTGCGTGGAGTATGTCACCAGGGTGGGCGGTGGACCGAAGTTCTCCTGAGCTTGCGATAGGCTGGCAAGATGCACTGAGCCGACTCGTTATCAAAGTAGCTTCTTGGTGACATAGGTCTCAACTTGCTGAAGACGAGCCTGGATGAAGCTTGCATTCTCCAAGCCCTCTGTAGTGAGATGTGCTGGCGAGGCGACTGAGCGGAGGTCGGGTCACCACTGATAAGGGATGAGAGGCGAGTCAGGCACAAGTCGGGAACAAGAAGCGGGCAGTCCGGAGCAGGCAGGAGGGTTAGTCAGAAAGAACGTGGGGACGAGTCAGGAACAGGAAGGTGGCGAGGCGAGAATGAATCCTAAACCAAACTCGAAACCACTGACTCGCCCCCGGTCCGTCCCTGACTCGGGCCCCCGTCTAGGTCTCACTTGCCCCTGCCCTGTTCTCAACTGTTCTGTATCCGACTCAGTTCCCTTGAGGCTGACTCGGCCAACATCCCACTAATAAGTGGGTGGGGCATTCCTTCTCAGTGTTCCTTTGCCGCCAGAACTTTGACATCTTGGCGGCAGGACCCTAAACATGGCATTATCGTCAGGCCGGGATAAGACATCCCAACCCGACGTACGCAAGGGTGTAGCAAATCATTATCACATGTCGAAATAAGGCGATGTATCTGGCTCGGGATGTGTGCAAACCAGAATGTGACAAAAGCTTCTGGGTCATGACAACTCAGGTTGAGATGCGGCAAAGCTTCAAATCATTGAGCTATTCAAGTAGACTGGTGTTCTGGGTAATGCAGGATTGGGGGTGAAGGTCGCAGGAAATCAAAACTAGGTTCACCTATTCAACGATTCAGTTCTGGGAATCTGCAATCCCAAGCAACCCCAGGTTTTGAGAAACTTCTACTTCTGAAGGACTGGCCAGGCGTCATAGGCGGGTTCCCTGGCGTACCCGCGGGACAGGGTGATCCGCGTGTTCTCCCAGCCACCAAGCAGAATCTCGTATCCCAACTTCCCAGGCTCCCCGATGAAGAAGTAAACCTCACTTCCAGAACCAAAAAAAAAAGTAATCCCTGAAAAGCTGTGGAGGTAAACGATGCTAGCCTAGTCCCAGGGGTGCTCCAAGCAAACCTGACCCATCATAACGAACTGGCTTGGGAACGAGGCTGTAATCAGTTTCCTGACCTTTCAAAATCAAAACCTCTTCTTTGAGACGTCAGGCAAAAGGAGGATAGCAGAACGATGTGAGCACAGGGAGATCTAAGCTTTGGGGTACTTCCACCTGATGTCTCTAAAACAGACAGGATACTTGCCTCGATTCTTTGAGAAATTGCAACAAACGAAATCCTATGAAGGCAGCGAAAGTATGGGCTCTTTACCCATTGTCTAGCCACATCTTTCCACAATTCTCCCTGAAACCTAAACCCTAAAGCTTAACCACTTCCCGACCGTTTCCGACACGACCATCCCATCCTTGGACCTACCATACAGCATGGCCCTCACCCCCCCGGTGCTTGGGGACTTTTCTACTGAGATTGTATAAAGACTTTAGGGATCCTTTCATTCCCTAGCACCAGGTAGTCATCCCTCACCGAGCGGCATCTTGATAGGCTTTCACCGTCATGAGGAAGCTGGCCTGAACAACCATGTGCTCTGGCTTTGGGTCAATCGGCAAGGGCCCCTGTAATAAGAATGTGTTTGAAGCTGGCCTGGAATGAAATGGGCAGAAACCATTGACACAAAGTCTTCACAGATTGGGGACTTGGACCCTGTCGGGACACGTCTTGATACTAGAAAATGCAAGCGATGATGAACATGGCGGGCAATCGCCGAGCGCAGCAGCAAAAACCAGGCCGCATCCCAAACCTCTAACTGCAACCTGCTGGTGGCTGGTAGGGAATAAAGGAATAAAATC
>CAJNIZ010048301.1:212-20434 GCA_905231905.1 Symbiodinium pilosum | reverse complement strand
TGGGTTGTTCTCAAAAGTGTGGGCCCCTTTTTGTTATATTCCCGGCACGTAATATTTAGGGGTACCAAGATGGGACCCTAATTTTGGGAACTACCCATATAATTTTAGCTCAGTCTGTACATGCAGACTTGATTTCTTGCAAACCCTGAAAGGCCTTTTGCATGGTGGCTTCACCACTGCAGCCGCCCATAGTCCCACGGGGAGCCTCCACAGGGTTTGGTCCCCGACAAAGGAACCAAACAATCCCAAAGTGGTTGCTTCATGGCCCTCTGTCAAAACATGCTAGACCTCAAACATACCTAGCAGCTTTTGTTTCTGCTGGGCCAGTTGAGGTTGTGGAGGCTGGGCTGGAGGGCTCGGCGATTTGTGTTTCACAGTGGTGGCAGTGGCAGTGGCAGTGGAGTAGCAGTAGCAATGCCACCCCGTTCAAGATAAACTGCTGACACACAATTAGCACAAAGATGGCGCACATATCCTCTAGCTCAGACCAGAAAACTGCAATCGTTCAAGACATAAAAAGCCCGGCTGTGCAAGCTAGCTTCAAGGACAAGTTGAGAAAAACCCTGTGACACTTGCGATCTCTTCCAACTCATGTTCTATCGCAACGTCCAGCAGTTCGACCTGTGCGAATGCCGACATGTAGGAACCGCTCCTTGCCACCTGCACTATGCAAACTTGCACAACTGCAGCATTTCTAATACGTCACGCTGCCAACAAAAAGAAAAACCTCCAGCAATGCTGGCTGCTTCACTCAAGTCCTTTTGCACAAGTCCAAGTGCAAGTGTAAAACAAACGTAGCTTCTAACCTCAACTGAGCCTGAGGAGTAAGGCCGAATCCCAAACATTCAAGCTACTGTATACTAAATTCCCCAGTAAGCCCATAATGAAAAGGGTACCCTTTTTCCTAATGGTCAGCTTTAATAAGGAGACCCCAAAATAAAAAGGGAAAAGGGCACTACTGGGCCTGCCGAAGGCCACAGGTTCGATAATCCTGGCGATGGCCTCCCCACTGCGACCTGCTTCGGTACACAGCCTTTACTTGGTAACTGTGGTAGCTTCTAGATGGGGAGTAGGGAATGTGAATGGCTAGGGGTCTTGGGGGTTTAACGTCTTCCTCCCATGAGTGTTGTCTTCATTCGGGGCTTCTATGCATCTTCTTAAGAATGACTGCAGCTGTTGAAGGAGGTTTGGGGCCAAGGCTTCATAGTTTCGGCTCTCGCCCTTGGATTGGACGGCACATTGACATGTCTTCTGGCTCCACAAACATGGCGTAGGCACTTGCTTGGAGTTGTGATTTGGAGGAGCTCCATATTCATGCAGATGTGGGTTGACGGGCAGTACTTTGTAAAAGGCTTGGGAATTGACAAAGGTCCTAAAACGCTGCAAAACTCACCATTGAGCATGACATCAACGGGTGTGCCTGCCTGCAGAAGAGCGTCTTATGTTACAACAGTCCTGGGGAAAGCAGGACGCCGAAGGCCACAAAATAATGAACATGAAACTCTACTCTGAAGCGCGTAGGGATTCCATTCAAAAGTCGGCTGATGGGAAGAGGAACCATCTGCGCCCACCTGGCATTTATCCGATATGGAGCGAGGATCTGGCCAAGGAGGCTAGCTAGTGTTTGCTCCATCCCCATGAACATGCCTTGCAGTCATACAGCATCCGGAACACATGGAAACCTTTGTTTACT
Organism: Symbiodinium pilosum; assembly: GCA_905231905.1. NCBI lineage: Eukaryota > Dinophyceae > Suessiales > Symbiodiniaceae > Symbiodinium > Symbiodinium pilosum. The sequence continues at coordinate 18,741 of CAJNIZ010048301.1, read as the reverse complement.
ATCTTCTGCTTAAGCACTGCTGGATCTTCACTGGCACAGTCTGGTCCACAAGCCGAGAGCGGAACCTCAGTGCAGAGCATCAGTTTCTACACGCTGCGACCGCTTTTGTTGACTTGAAAGCCTTTTATTTGTGCATGGAAGGAGGCTTGCCTTGTGTGATAGCATGCTTTTCTGCCAATACCTATCATGGAACCTCTGTGGGAGCCTGAAGTCTGGCTCTCAGCGGACTTTCAAGAAACTGTCTTGAGCACTCACACTTCAAACCGCAGCATCAACTGACGCCGATTTTCGCCAAAGACTGGGACGGGGAATTGTTGTGCCCTCTGAGGACGCTTGAAACTGCATGGCAAGCGACACTTCCACCATGTTCATTCTTCCAGCCTGCGGAGCTAGCGGTGGGGTTAAAGGCATGCCCTGGATGACAGCAGCTCTGTTTAGCTGAGCCTTTCTTGACAGAGATCTAAAGATGTTCCTAAACTAGGATAATGCTGCTCCTCCACTACATGCGTGAGGATGCTGGCGACCCTGATGATGGAAATATGCAGCCCCTGCAATCCATGCATTGTGCAGCGCAATGCTTCCTTGATACCATCTGCTAGAGAGAGAGACACCTGTCTTGAGGATGACATAAGTGCAATTATGCAAAACATCTTTTTAGTCTTCCTCCTGCGAGCTCTGCGCGTGTCGCCGTCAGCTGCTTAAGTGTACCATTGCAATCTTGATCCTACACCCCATACCTCACGCACAACCCCTGACGTTCCTCAGATTCAAAGCTCCAGGAGCCAAGACCCAGTACATCCCCAGCCCAGCCTCAACATCCAAAGCTTCTAAACTTCAGACCGCAAAGCTCCTAAAGAGCACAATCCCCCAACCTTCTAAAACCTGCTCCGCCTTAAGCCCCCCTCAAAACCCCTCAAAGCCCGCCCCCAAAGTCTCTCTTAAGGTCCCCCTTTAAAGCCTTCCAAACCTCGTCCTCACCCCCAGCCTCGTTGTCGGTGGGCGTCACCTGCAGATGTTGACATCGCTGGCCCGCGGAGGAGAGCTGACTCATTGGAGGCAAAGCCAGGCCCATGCTCCTTACACGGCTTAGGGCTTAGGACCTTAGGATGTAGGACTTTGGGATTGCTTTAAGAATTTCTAGGAATGTGGGTTAAGGGCTTAGGGTAGAGAATCTAGGGCTTAGGATGTGAGGTTCAGAGTTGAGGGTGGGTACTCACATCAAGTATGTACGGAGGAATAAGGAATAGTAGACAGGGGCATGATATAGTGGATTGAGAATCCTACACAAGAAGTCCTTTCCGGGTCCCCTTTCTGAAGGCTTTGCCTGGAGCATGCAGAGCTTTCATCTGGATTAAAGACAGAAGCACGATAGGACGACAGGGATGTGTTTTTTTGGCGGTCGGCCACATGTCCCATGTTACTATTCTGTTGGGGCGTGGGCGAATCATGATTTTCGGCAGACAATACCGCATAAAGCTACAATAGGGCTTTACGGACCATTAGGCTTGAGTGGGGCTCCTGTAGCATCTTTTGAGCATTGCAATGTCTCAATATACTGTAAGCTTCGGGTACCGCTACAGAGGTGTGAGCCTGGCCTCAAACAGGATGCCAGGTCAGAATTTAGAAGGGACGGCTGCGACCCCGGACTCCAAGAAAGCCAACTAGAACCCAGGCAAGGTCATGTGGTCCCTTCTCTTCATAGTGTGTGAACCCTGGTCTCAGTCAAAGTGGACGACATGGATGGTCGGGTTCATCGCTGTTGCAGTCTATGGCATCTGCACTTTTCTTTCGACGAATCACGAGCCATTATCAAGTTTCTTGGGCCATGGGTGCCTGCGGAGAAGCCTAGTCCGGCTATTTCTCAAGGAAAGACCCTGGCCCTCCTGCCACTGCAACCTCAAGAAAGAAACCCAGGAGATTTGGAAACCACAGGAAGCATCTTGACAGAAGCTCGCTTGCTCTGCAGTTTGCTTGCCATGTAGAACAACAACACAGTTTGCATCTCAGATTCTCTCGTGCCACGCACGTGGAGAGTGCCTTCGTTGCTTATCAACACACTTACAAGAATGACACAGTCTCTGCTAAAAAGGATGTTCTGATCGTTTGGCTGGGAATAACACCTCTAATCAATAATACATTTCGCGCAAAGTGCAAACTGTCTCTGATCACTTCCTTTCATGTTCCTCTTTTACACATACTAACAACCTCGCTTAAACACAACAAACCCCTCAACCCTCAAACCCCAACTGAACACAGCACGCTGTTTAACAAGGAATGAAAGCCCGAGTTAGAGGGATTGCTTTTGAAATTTGGGGTTGCGCAGAGCTCTACTATAGGAATTTATTCCATACCCACGAACCACCCTAAACCCTAAACCTTAAATCCTAGCTAAGCACGAAACCCTAAACAATGTCTACAGAAGGGATTTGTTTCCTAATTCCCTACCCACTAAACAGCCTAAACCGTAGACCCCAAACCCGAAATCCCTAAACCCCAAATCCTTAATCCCTAAACCCTAACTCCCTGAAATCCCTTAAATCCCTTAAACTCCTAACTCCTAGCTAACCGTCCCCAAGGCGCTGGATAGGCCTTACCGGGATCCTGGAGTTCCAGCTGCACCGTTGCTGTGAAGTCGGCTGCTGAGATAGCTGAGACTGTCAGGTAGGGCCTGGGAGTCGCTGTTGGAGGGTTTAGGGTTTAATCGATATGAGGGTCTAGGGATTTAGGGATATAAGTTATGATATAAGGGGTGAGGGATTTAGGATTATGAGGGTTTAGGGATTTAGGGATATAAGGGTTTAGGGAGTTAGGGATGTAAGGGTTGAGGGATTTAGGATTATATATAAGGTTTTAGGGATTTAGGGATATGAGGGTTGAGGGTTTTAGGGATATAAGGGTTGAGGGATTTAGGGATTTAGGGATATAAGGGTTTAGGGAATTAGGGATGTAAGGGTTGAGGGATTTAGGATTATATATAAGGTTTTAAGGATTTAGGGATATGAGGGTTGAGGGTTTTAGGGATATAAGGGTTGAGGGATGTAGGGTCTTGGGTTTAGGGATTAGGGGCTTAGGGTCAAAACTCATTGGGTTTGGGATTTTGGGCTTTAAGGATCAGGGTTTGAGGATTTAGGGCTTAGGGATTTCGGATTTCTGGTTCAGGTTTTAAGTTTATGGCAGTTTATGGTATATGGAGGATGCCTGAAGGCGCGTGGGACCTACACTTGCTGTTGCTGAGTCTGTAATCCTTTCTCCAATCCTCCAAACTGGCCCGGCTCGTTTGTGGGTGAAGTTAGTTGGGGTAGGACGAGATTTTGTATGATCTTGGGAGCACAGCTATGTACCAAGAACAGCTTGAGTTGATGTCTGAAGCATATGTTCCAAGTTTCAAATGCAACTCTGGAGAAGCGCAGGGCTACAGTTGTGGCAAATTTGCAGTAGCATTGCGGGTTGTAAGCTGATGTTATGTAACATCTCTTCCAAACAGTGGCCCTGGCGGGACAAGCGAGGAGTTTGAGAGAGGTGCTGGACGACTGAATAGGATTTAACCTGACGTGCCATGCTGTCCAGCCAAACAAAATCCACTGGCGGAATCATGTTTGCATGGCATGGAGCGCGGTACCTGCTACACTGCTACATGATCTACTTCTGGATATTCATGTCTATGCAACATGGAGCTGAAAGGAACTTCGAGAGTAGTACGTAATGGAACTGCAGTAAAAGCCCTCCTTAAATCTCACGGAGGAACCTCTAGGTGCCACAATGACTTTGGCCAAGTGTCCCCACGAGATCGACCGCGGTGACGGTCACAGGATTTTCATTCGCTTCGGGTCCAGAGCTGTTCGCCGCGTCCGTAGACCAACCTTCGCTCGCATTCGTGCTGAGCTTGAGTGAAGGTAGTAGACGAAGGACAGTTAGCCAGAGTAGTGCACTACAAGAAGAAGCACAAGCAATAGCAGTGATGAGTGGGTTAGAAATGGCAGCCGCAGTTGTGAATGCGCAGGCTTTGGATCTACAGGGATCCCTTCAAAAATGGATAGAAGTTGGTGAAACACTGTGGGAAGTGTCTTTCGGCAAACGCTGTCCAGCAGCAATGGATGTCGTACAGGGCTCCGGGCGTCACGCCATCGATGACAACCGAGTTCTCAGATTCTGCCGTGAATGCCACCTGTTGGGAAGCATGAAAGGACGGTAGGCACTCAGGAGCCCAAAATGGACTGCCAGCAACAATCGACGGTCACATTTGCTACACGCACTAAATTCGGGCTTGGGTTGTGAGCGCCCTGTCCTGCTTTGAAGACTCCAGCAAATTTGCGAGTATATGTTGCAAGCTAACTGAACGAACACTTGCATGGGAATGCACACATGCTGGAACAGGATCCCGCTGAAGAGCTGTTAGGCTTTGCCTTCTGTGAGGCGTACATGCAGCACAGCGGCCGTCTGCAACAAGCGCATCGTTTGATGGCTGCTACACAGGTAATATGAGTGAGAGTTCGGATAGCGCTTCGAAGGCAATCTAAGTTTTGCAGCTATGTGAAGGACTCGCGAGATCGACTTCTGCTAAGACGCACGACCGGGAAAGTCTCCTACCAATGAATTCCCGCCTGATAGAAAGCCCCGTTCGTCCAGTTCTCAGCGTTTGCGGACACGAAGAGATCAGTGAAAGCGGTGAATTCCTGGCGAACGCATGGGTGCCAAAGTGTTGTTAACCTACTTGGCACGAACAGGTTTGGGGACAAATGATTGCATGGCAGGAATGGGGTCAAGCAGGTTCACAGCAAGAATCTGCCTGGATAACTTGACGTACTTTTACTTGCCAAGCCCTACTAGGTTGTGCTCGAACACAATCAGAGGGACAGTTTGACTATCTTCCTCCAATACTGTCAACTTGAGTTGCACACTGGAGCATGAGATCATGAAGCTTTCGGGTCATGTCAAAATGCCTTGCCTGGTTTGTTGGACTGTTTTCTGACGCCATTTTCTCCGTCCAGGTGATGATGTCGTCCGACCATTCCAACACCACCTGTGGCGAAAAGCAAGGTATTTTTTGAAATCCAAGTCGAGAAGGCAACAAGAACCAGCAGAACTTGAGAAAACCTGAACAAATTGTCGCAGAGTTCAAGTTCTAGCCAGCTGGTGAACAGACCTTACCTCAGAGCTCTTCTGCCTAATGGCCTTGACAGCGCTGGCCAAGGACAAAGGCTGTTCTGGGCTTGAGGTTTATGTAGGCCCAACCACCGGTAAGCAGATTGTGTTTATCCTTGTTGCGGGTTGCGATCAGCACTGCATGCCTTGCCAACAATTCATACTGAGATCTGGGAAGCAGTCTGGCTCATAGGCTGTTAGCGCCGATGCCAACGATGTAGCCCGCCAAGCAATTATTTGTGGACGCGGCCAAGCGTTCCACATGCAAACGGGCTTCAGCCAGTCATGCCTCCAACATACCGAAACTTGGTAGAAATCAGCCACCCTGAGCCCCACAAGTCTTCCCCACTTTCGCCTTGGAGGGCACGCAGTCAAGATCCCAATGTCCCCGGAATCGAAGTATGGCAGTTTGTTGGGTGATGCCCATGTCCTCAGCTTCTCAGTCACCTGTGACGATTAATGATTAAGCGTGAAAAATTTGGAGCTAGAGAAGCTGAGCCCCGACAAGCACCATCTACAATTTACCAACTGAACAGCCCAGTGTCAATGCCCAGCCAGGCATCCGAGATGGTATCCTCAGGAGTGCAGGAGGCTACAGCCCTTCCTGCCGACACCTACCCAAACACTGGCAGTGTGGTGGTGGTCATGTTTTGCTAACATCAAGTACCAGTAGCATCATATTCCTCCTGACTGCAGCCTCCTGTTTGGTTGGCTATTACTTCTCCGTCGACATCTTCTGCTTCCCTATCCAACGGGTCAAATCCCACGCCGTTGGCCTACAGCAACCCCAAAAATGTACGGAAGCCAAATGTCGGACATGGCCATGTCAACCACATCGCCCACAAACTGCACCAGAACGCGCTGGCTTTCTGACAGAAAGTGGAGTCTTTAAATTCAAAAAAACTCTGAGGGGATGCTAGGACAGGCCGGGGATGCCCCTCCGTGGAAAAGCAAAACCTGGTATGTCTTCCAAAATCAAAAGTCCCATCTCGTACCCTCAAAAAAACTGCCAAAACACTACTGCACAGAAGGGCAACACTTGAGATGGATGTCTTTCAAAACTAAATTACCTATCTCTTACCCCATCCTCCACACAGAAACACCCCAAAAGGCCCACAAATTTCAGAAACCTTCTGGTGTCTCCTGGCTAGGCAAATGCCAAGTGTCCATCAAGTACTTGCTGGCGAGGCTGCCATCAAAGGCGGCTGACTTCACAGCACCTGGGTGGGGTGGAGCATGTTTGGTTAGCCCCTACATCGGTCCTTAGTACAGGAAACCAATGCAGGGACTACACTTTTACTTACTTAATACACAAAGCTTCGTCCTTGACTACGAAGATGCTGTCTTGTCTTGACAGGCAGCAGCTTGCACATAGCACTTGGGGAGCAATGGATATGGTCATGGTCACTGCTGATCTCTTGTGGTCCAAAGCTCGCTTGCAGCCAAGTAGCCGGGAATCTCAGGGACCTTTGCCAGGTAGGCAGAGGGCTCCACTCTGCGTCCTGCACATTCGGCTTTGCTCTGCTTACAGGCGAAGCGCCGCAAAAGTGAGCTCGAGTTATTCGGCGGAGCAATCAACCCTGAAAGCCTCGAACCCTGAACCCAAACCTCCGAATTCCTAACGTCTAGGCATTTTCCACCCATCTCCACCTCAAACCTTCCAATACTCACTCAGCCCTCCAGCATTCACCCCTGTGCCCTCATCACTGATCGTAAGCCCAGTGAATGTCTGGCAAGCTCTGATACCATGGGACAACCCTCAACTGTGTAAAACGGATGAAATGTGCCCCAAAGAGCTAAAACATGCGAGCATGGTAGGTGGGCCTAGTTGCTCGAGCGGAGAAACCTCGTAGAACTCTGCCTGCCGTGGGCAAAACTCAAGAGCTCAGGGCTACCCAGACAGCCTCAAGGATCCAAAAACTTCCGAACATGTCTCGGGGTCATCATGGATCCTGTCTGCGTTGAGAGTCACAGAATGAGTGTCTGGCTTGCAGGAATATACATACCATGAGACGGAAGGGACTGCCGAGATACCAATTTTGCAAAAAAATCATCCAATGTCAGAGCTTTTAACAATCTGAGGGTAGGCAAGAAAGGATGCACTCACACTGAGCGTGGGTCTCAAAAACCGGCGGGAGCAATCCGATGAGCTATTTGAATTTGGGTTCTTGTGCTCTTTGAATTGCGATATGAGCGGCTGAACTGTCCAAAACAGAAGCATCGCAGAGCTCCCCAAAAAAGGGGGATTGGTATAATGGAAAAGAAAAGGGAAACTACTATAGTATATAAGGAGCTATGCTATGTAGGGGTTATATACCCCCAATTATGGAGAATCAACTGGACAAGAAAATGGCAAATAACATGGAGACTGGAGCTAATGTCTGCAAAGTCGCTCCCGCTCTTGGCGACTATGAAGCCTGGTATTTGGACATAATGATGAAGGACATCTGTTGTGCTCCGCGCAGGGAGTACACTTCAAGAAGGATCTCGTGTCGTGATTATAAACAGTACGTACGGAGGTTTAGTGCGTGTCTTGGCCTCAGCATGGTGGACCTGTGCTTCAGGAATGGGTAGATCATGGGACCAACATAACAACGGTCCTTGCTGCGACCGCGTTTTCATGAAGGGCACGACAAAGCTACTCGCCTGAACTTGAAACCTTGAAGCCACCAGTACTACACAAAATGACTGTGCCCCTTTGACGACATCATCGCAAGCATCAAAAGGGTGTTCAGCTTGGCGGTGCTGACGGTCTCGCTGAAGCAGTGTCACTACGGGGCAACTATACTTCCGAGTCTCAACATAGAGATGTAAGACCAGCCCCATGCCCGAGCCTCTGCGATGTTGATCTGATTCCGGTTTGGGCAGGCGTGCCCAGTAGGAATGCCTTCAAGCAACAGCAGGAGTGCAGTAGTCTGGCGACTGCCAGAACCATTTCACATGCCAGCAAACAACTTGCATCTCCTTGTGACTGCTGCGGTTTCTTATCAAATGGAGGTTTCAACGGGCCGCAGTATTGACGCAGTCCTTACCTCTCAGCCTCTCAGCGGCAAGTCTTGCTAACGCAGGCGTGCTTTCTTCAGGAAGATTAAGATTATGCTTGCCGCTTGAATCTAGTCTGCCAGAATCCAACCCGAGTCTGGTCAGATGTGGGATCATAAGCCTAACTCACGCAGCCTCAGCCAAACAACGAAAAGCCCTCCACCGTTTTCAAAAGTCCCTATTGCTGGCATTGTGGCGATCTTTGAAAACTCTACATGAGCGGCCGCCGAAACTCCTTGTATAATCTGATGCCATGGATGATTTGGGGGGGCCCTATCGCTTTTAGAGGTTTTTGCGTCACTTCAAATCTGAGGTATCGCTTTACAGGCTCGACCAACTGAACCTACATAAATCACCTCAAACCTTGCGCTCATGATTGGGGGGTATCGCATTTGGGGGGGTCCTATCGCTTTTGAGGGTTTTGGCGCAATTTATGAATCCTACGCCATTCCCTTTCATGGTCTCCTATATGCGAGTATTGGGAATTGCTCACATGTCATTCGCCTTTGGAGGTTGCTTCTGCTAATAGCATCCCCTTCTCCTGCTATCTGTATCAACTTCCTGCAGTCAAGTCACGTATTCGCCAATACCGGTGCGCCTGTCAAGATCATATCTGATCATGCCCCAGGGTCATGGCCTCTTCAAGGAAGTCTCTGCATTCAGTACATCCTACTGCATTGTAATAGTTTATGAGGTCAACAAGTGTGCTTTGAGACCTCCTTCTGCCCGTACTTGTGACCATCATCTGCTCCCTCCGAATAACAAGGAGGTCACGGAGCAAATGCACGTTTTTAGCACCTGACTCTTGGGATGTCTAGTGCCGCTGTAACCCAAATGTATCCTGGGCCATGAACCAGGAGACTGCCCGATCAAGGTGTGGAACGTGCATCCTCTGCACTTGCCCAAGGAAGAAGACGTCATGCCATCTCATTGCAAATGACCCCATCGAGAATGATCCATGTACCGAAGCTTTGCACATTAGTCGACACATCGTGAAGTCAATGACAGCAGTCCCTCTGATTTTGTGTAGCCATTTGCGAAACAGGTGGTCACTATGCTAATCACCGGGAAGATGTCTTTGGGCAGGTCATGCGCGGGGCTCTGTCTGGGGCAGAAAAAAATTACGACTAGTAAAAATCAATGGTGGCAGCCGCTGCCGCAGCAGCAGAAGCAGGAGTAATAGGGAAGCAGCAGAAAAGAAGGGAGTGAACTATCTTCAACACGGGCCACCTTGTGGATGCTTTCTGTTGGGTTGCACGTCCAGGTCAACTATAACTCGGGTCGCGGGGCAATTATATAGCCTGCCTGGGCATCGCCATTGCGCAAGCACGTCCTCGGCGGGTCCGTTGCCTGCGGGGCCGGATCCTGAGTGAAAAGCTCCGCAGAATCTCTACCTACCTTCATTCAAGGTGCGGTGGTTCCCGCAGTACACCATGACCGTGCGACAGACATCATCATGAATGTTCTAGAGTCAATGATTCACATAAGTATGATAGGTTCAAGGAACGCACAAGATGACACTTTGACTGCGGGTGGTCTCATACTCCCTGCAGGATGAAACGATGTCAAGACCTTGGAATGCTGTGTTTGGTCGCCACAGAAAATTCACAGTGCAATATCCCTACAGCAACCCTCTCATACTCGTGCAGCAACGATTGCAAGGAAGCCATTTATTGCAGAGGATTCCCTGCAGCACCTATTGTAATGTAGTAGTTTCCATTTTCTTTTCCATTATCCCAATGCAACCCCTATATAACCCTATATGATATTGGTAATTCTTTAGTCCCTATGAATATGTTGACTCTCAGGCGCTGTTGCTGGATTGTAGGGCGGAGCACAGGCGGCGCACATCGTCACCACGGGATAGGAAGAGCCAGTGTCCTGTTTGATGCTACTCTTGGCTACGGAGGACTATATAGGCCTTGCTGGAAGTCTTGCGGGGATATGAGGAGGGCATTCATTCCTTGCTAGTGATGGCATTCTCTGCTTTCTGATGCCATGCTTCCAATGAACCTGAAAACCTTTCGCAACAGCCCAGTTTTGGCAGGAGGCACAGGGAACCTTCATAGGATGCTAGCCTGTAAAGGATATGAAATGGGGCTTGGCCAGCAGAGAGCTGCCCACCCCCAAACAAACATCATACCTGAGAAGAGGCACCCTCGACCCCTCTTTTACACTACTGCTGTGGCCTATGGGGTCGTCCCACGGTACTGTTGGGTTGTATGAAGGTTTATGATGCTGCGAACTGTGACCTTGGAGGTCATCACTTGGGCGATGGCCAGATCAGGGTCAGTACTGGATCCTGACAGTGTGGATTATCACATAAGAAGATGCCACTTGGTGAAGACATCCTCACGCAAACTTTCGGACTAATCACAACCAAATGCAAAGGTCTCAACAAGACACAGCAACATGGAAAGTTCATGCTCGAGGGGATGGAAGTTGTAGCCCTTGACAACCTGCCCACACTCTGCGCTGAACTTCACCAAACCTGAAACATGGACCCGACAAACTGAAGCCTCATTTGTCAAGCCCTTCGCCTCACACACAATCTTAATTGTAAAAGCGTATCCCGACGAAAGGCATGTCATTACAACTGCAGTCTTCTAAAACATCCGACCCATACTGATATTCTGGTCAATTATGGCCTCCCTTATCCAGAGTTCTGATTGACTCATAGAGGTGCGGACAGCACTGTACATACTTGAAACCTTGTTCTGCGCGCACACCCCGAAGTCTTTGCAAACATCATTCCTTCTGTAGCAATATACAACGTGATGGACCACAGAAACATCCTCCTTTAATTACATTCTCCCGAAAAAAAAAAGGTTTGGCCTGCACATGGCCAGTGACTCGCAGTCGCGAGTCGAGGTTGCAGCTTGCCCCCTTCCATGCACAGATTTCTTCATATGTCAAGCATTGTTGCATCTGTGTTTTTTGCACATTAAAAATATGTAAAAAAGTGCAAAAATATACACGAGATATTGCGCGAAAAATGCAAGAGCTCCAGACTTGGGCTTGCATTTGTGGTCATCTCCACCCAAATCTTAGTAAGACTTCAGCATGACTTGACTGCTTCTGCCTTCGGAGTTTCAGGGTTGCAGATGGAGTGTCTTAGCGGAAAGTGGATAGCATTTGTGTGAGGTGGCAAGGATCGGTGAGTTATGATGCTTTTGCATCTGTGCCAGCCTCCTGTTCGAGGCGGCATCAATCTGCTTGCTTGTCCGAACCAACAGCTAGCCTTCAGCAGCACTAAGCAAATCCAAGCCTTCGACACAGGTATGATCTCGTTCGATTTGTAGACCCCTGAAGCAACTATGGAACTCCCCCCATTGAAACCCACCCACCGAACCACCCACCGTGATTCCCAAGACCAGGTCATCCCTGCCTAAGGCGTTTTCACGTACCAAGGAATACACTTCTGCTGTACAAATTCCACCGGACGGAATACATTTCTGCCAAGGCTCACATCCTTGGAGCCTTGCAGCAGGTATGCCAAGACAGCACAGCCGCAAAAGCTTTTGTAGGGCCTTGTTTATTGACGAAGAATACATCCAACAAATCGTACCTGGCTCTGGGTTTGAACCCCTGCAAAGTATCATGCAAGCGCAACTTGCACCTCTTTCTCGTATACCTAGATTACATACAGCGTACCTAGAATGGCCGGAGTTGCGCGCCATGGTCAGGTCATGGGTCAGGATTAGGAAGCCCCAAATACCCATGGACGGATGGGAATCTTGCCATGCGGATACCCGGCTTGAGAAATCCCGAGCCCGTTGTTTCTCTGCATGCCAGTGAGAACCACGTATCTCTATCTACTGTTGTATAACCCTATACATTCCTATGAGGCCTACAAAGGGCGGCATTGCTATGTCCCCAAGTCCCAGCTCTACATGCACATCCTCCGCTTACCGGACTCTTCGTTGGGCAGTAGCTTAGAGGGCAACGGGAGGCCTCTGCCTGGGATCCAAGCTTTTCCGCCTAAATTTCGCCTTTGATGTCGTTTGCCACAGCACCCAACCTATCTCCCACCAGAGTCATGAGACCTCTCACGCCACCAAGGCTTGCTGGGCCCAAGTTCCGGCTTAACCCAAGGTCTGCAAGGTAGATTTGCCACATGATCTTTTTACCAGAGCTTTCCTATATGCACCGTCAGCCTTATCCTCTTGATAGAAACCACTATAGACCTGTCTTCCCCATGATGCCTGTCAACATGTCGTTGGGACTTCCTCAAAACACTCCCTAAGCAATCCTTAGCAGACATGTCCATTAGCACCCTCTGAGCCACATAGGTACCCCCTTCTGAGAAATCCCCACGTCAAATATATTCCCTAGTTTCCATTTAACTTTCCATTTTCCTTTCCATTTGATTCTCCATTATAATCGTTTCCATTTTCTTTTCCATTTGATTCTCCATTATAGTAGTTTCCATTTTCTTTTCCATTATCCCAATATTACCCCAATATACTTCCTTAATAAACCATAATATGCCCTATAGAATCCCTATAGACCCTAGTAGTTTCCATTTTCTTTTCCATTCTCCTATATAACCCCAATTAATCAGGCTGAGCTGCGTGAGCGTAGGCGGCACTTGGTCCGGGAGGATGATGTGACCCGTGCTGGAGATGTCAAGGCCTCCTCCGGGAGCTGCCTGGCAGGAGGCACTAAACCTTCATAGGGCCCTAGGGGCCTTTACTCCGTCAAGAGCTTTTACTGTCAAGCTGCCACCTCCAACCCTTTGAAACCCAAATTTTGTTGAGATTCTGATTTAGGATTCCAAGTAAATGAGCCAGATGCCCCAACGCGAAACCTTAACCCTTGCGCACAGCACACTTTGAATCTTCAAGGAAATACGTATACAATACCAAATAACTTGTCGCTCTGTCTACAGGCTCAACCAGCCCCTTCTGTGTGTGACTTAAAACCTGACCGGGAATCAGCCTATCCTGAATACATTCGAACTACTTACTGAGCCCGGAATCATTACTCCTAACTTACTGGTGGTTAGTAGGGAATACAATCCCTACATAATATATTCCCTTATTCCCTACTAACCCCCAGTAATCTAAGTAGTCCTAAACCCCAAGAGCTGACCTGACTCTTGAAGCTGAGCTCACCAGTGCAGAAGCCTGGGGATGTGTGCTGGGGAAGTTTAAAGACCATAGAGGGGCAGTTCGAGCGTGTAATGCGGGCTCTGCAAGGCTACATACCAGAAACTAAGGCTAGGTACTAGAGTAGTGACAGAAGGTGAGCTTGTATGTGCGGTCGTGAAGGTTCGGGCTTTTGGGGGCTGGCTCTAGATCCTATCTCGAGGAAGACGTACCTCTGAAGTTGCGGCACCTGCAGCCTTCGTAGAAGAGTTGCAACTGAGATGCTCGGTGCTTTCTGGGGTTCGTTCTGTGATACCGAGAATAACTGCATATTTTCAAGAGAAGATCCGGGCGGCAATGGGTTCCTGGTTCCTTCGTGATGTGCTGTGGAAGGGCGAGTAGGGTCCAGGGCGTCCTGAAGAATGGCAAACATCTTGCTGCAAATGGATTACAGCCCACAGGTACAACCTAAAGTCAAGAAAACACATTATGCAAACCACCCTGTCTTGAACATGCTGCGGCCCATGACTCCAGCCCCAGACTGAATCCTCTGGCTCTCTAAAGTACATCCAAGTTGCATGGATCAGCGCAAGGGCAGTTGAAGCCTTGGCTGTGTGTAGGAAGCTATGAGCGCCCCCACAGAGATGATCCTCCTCTTGAAGTACTGAAACCTCAAACCATCACCCCAAAATACAAGCACAAAAAACAGGCCCCGCAATGCCTCATAAATCCTATGCACAACCGCTAACCCCAGGTAACCTCAAGCAACCCCAAGTCCCAAGCCCAGCAAAGGCCGAGGAACGGATTGCCACGTGCACAATGACGGTGTATTCCTTTCCATGGCCCCCATGGTCTACTTCAGTAAGACGCGGTTGTATATCAAAAGCTACGAACTACACATAAGTAGATTCTATGACATAGACCGTACACGCTTAGACCAAGGCTGTGTGCACCCCTAATCAGCTTGCAGCCAAAGATTCTGCACCTGGCACAAGATCACAAGGCCCGATAGCCTGCACAGACTCTGGGTGAAAGGTAAGGCCCAAATGCTCAAAAGAGAGTTCTGGGTATACGCATGTACTTCTACATGTTCTACTGTAGTATGAGATAAATGTGTAAGGGTACCTAACTATCTAGCTTTTTTCACTACCGCTGTGGGTCCGCGCGTCCATCGAAGCCAAAAAAAGAACTGCTTCATACGAAGGTGTCTAGATGGAGGGGCATAGATCTCTTACGCAGGACAAGGAACCCGCTTTCTAGGGATATATGAGGAAGCATTGGCTTCGGGGCTCTACCTACATGTTTTTCTCAAAAGATTGATGGCCCGAGGGACAAGGAGCACCAAGGGACTGGGGCTCCCCAAGAGCCTATGTAGGAGAGCCATCTGGTCAGCTTGCAGCTTTGCCATAGGCTGTTGCACAATAGGGCTGTTCCAGAAAGTTTGCAGTATAGCCGTGCAAGTTGCGCTCTTAAAAACTGTGTAAGGACGAAGGCCGCCGACATACACATCCAGGCAGTCCCAGCAACATTACAAGGTTCAGGCATGTCAGATGTCCAACAAGCTCCCAGGTCAGGGCTCAACAGTTGAAGCCTGACTTCTTTGCAGGGAAAGAAATCTCCATGCTCCACCCAAAGCGAAAAACGCCACATTATCAATTCGCTACGGATAGCCCCCAAGAAAAAGCCCTCAGTCATTCAGCCATGCCTTGGAACCACTGGTCTCATCATACTGAATGTTCGGCTCCAGGCAGACAGTATCTGGCACAGCGGGTACTTGAAGAGCATTTCTGTGGACGTGGTGGTGCGAGGTATGCCACTCGATTTGGTGCGGGGCAATGCATTTCTGTTTGTCAAAACTGGTACATCCGCTTTCAGCAGCTACGCCCTCTGTAATGACTGCTAGCCTTGAGGCAGCTAAAGCGCTAGAAGAGATGAGAATTGGTACTGAAATGCCTTCAGCCACACTGATTCATGACTATCATTGATACCATCTCGCCGTGACGACGTAACTCCCGTACGGTACAGGCTATACCACTCTTGGATTACGATGGCTTGCCTGTACAGTGCTCGGGGCACCTTGGTTAGCTGTGCGATTTGGAGTCCCGGTATGCCTCCAACTGTGCTGGCTCTGAAGTTGGGGCCTCCAAGACCACCCTTCTCAAATTTGATTTCATCAAGAAACTTGACAAACACAACATTCTTTAGCTCCGACAACTCTGCAGCGACCCTTTGATTTCATGGGGCAATGCATGCGGGAAAAGCGCCAGCTTCAACATTTGCGCAAAACCGCCGAACAACTTTCTGCCCCCAAACCTGTTAGATTGGTCCCAGCGCGTTCAAAAGACAGAACGGGAACATGGACAGGAAAGCAGGAGCAAAGGGCGGGGAGGAAGTGGTCGAGCAACCGTCACAGCTGTACGGCAAACGTGTTTGTCGTGATGATTGACAACACTAAGAAGAATAAGAAGAACAAATGAAGCAGCCAAACAGCAGGCATAACGGGAGACAACACCACATGATTAGCAGGATTAGGAACCACTTGCCAGGGGTGCGAGCAGTAAGTGGTCCAAACTCCAGCTGCCGGTAGTCGAATGAGCTTCGTGCGCTGTCCTCGATGCCTGCTGTTTGGATCTTAGGCCGCAGGGGCAGCCAGGTGGGTTTGGGGATCAGGATTTGGGATCATGTGGATCGCTTTGGGGTGGCTTGAAATCAAAGGCCTGAGAAGAATTTTGTGCAGGTCCTGTTGGCACTCATGAGAGGAGACACTTTTGGGGGTCTACCCAGTCTTACCCCGGCATAACACTACAGATAGATGATATACATATATATATATGCATATATATATATGCGCATATATATATAAACATGTACATACTACATCTAGACATACACAGACGTATGACCGTCCCTTCTTTGCCTTTTGGAACCACCGCCACATCCACTCGGGCACCGGTCCCTGTCATGTCTGTGCTGACCTGCAGTTCGGGAAGCAGTAGATCTATTGCTTTGAAACGTGGATTCGCATCAAAAAGCAGTGCTCTGGGCATGGACTAAGCACGCAGGAAAGGCACTAGAAAAACTTTGGCAGTATGCAGGGTGAAAACTGCAGAGGAAGACATGGTATTCCTGGAACCCTGGCAATGAACCATTTCTTTGGCTGTTTGTTCAGATTGCGCAGAGCAAACGTGCGAAAGCATCTGCGGGACACCCCTCAGAAACTGAATGAGACGCTAGGGCACGTCCAGGTACAGCTGGCCATTCACAGAGGTCGGATTGATGATAGGGTCCTGCCAGGAAATGTGCATGGAATGTCCAGTCAAAAAAGGGTTGTGGGATGGAATTTGAGTAACGCAGAATTTTTCAATGAAAGTCAGATCCTATTCTGCACCAGGAAGCTCCCACACATCTTGCCCATGGCTTTGAATGTTTCAGAAAACATGAGTTGTACTGACCAAGGGGTATGTCGAACTTGAAGATTGGATTGGCAACGCCGTCAGATTTGTATCTAGGTCAGTGCGCTCTAGGCACCAACACCAAATCAACAGCTGAGGGTTCGTCTGGTAACACCCCAGGCTAGGCACCAGTATTTTGAGATAATCACGCTGTGAACCGCTCGCTTATCGCTTGCCTTCCAGCTGTAGATTCGCCTTAGCCACTAGCCACTGCTGAATCATGGCACGGTACAGCGGTATACCCCAACATCTTATTCCAACTGTGTAAGCTCCATAGCTCTCCCGCTCAGAGCGCGATTCTGGAGCTAGGTATGCTGATTGATTAAGCCTCTCTCCTGCAATAAGACCATGGAAGAGTCCAGGATGCCAATCTGACGCGCTTGTTCCGCCTGGGACTTGAATGCTCCTAGGGGTCTGGGGGGCTGGGTAACAATACCTTAGTTTCCTGGGACCATTAACATTTCCGATGCTTCTGGCTTCCAATCCTCGCAAAAGAAGAGCAACTGCTATAGGAGTTACAGCATGCGGCATACACAGATTCACATGTTTGAGTAGACAGCTGCTTCAGCGTGGTCTCGACAGCTGCTACTGGGTTATTGAGGTTTCTAAGACATGCACCCAGAAAACTTGAAAAGACTTGGTGGCGGCCATTCAGACTCCTTCGCTAACCGCTATAAGCTGCAGGAACATGTGAAGTTTCCTCCCACGAAGAAATGCCAATCCGTGCCCTATTCTTATGCCGTAATATCTTATACTATACTATGGTATATTATACTATAATACAGTATATTATACCATACTATACTATATAGTAACCTAAGGCCCCCCAGAAGGGGCTACAAAGATGGCCTCTACAGGCATGCGGCCCTGCGGCCGCTGCCCTCACCGTCCTCCCAATCATAGCCGCAAACGCAAAGCCAGCGTTAGCTCTAGCCCTCTCCATTCCTGAGCTAAGCCTTCACCTGCCTTCCAGCTGTTCAAGCTCCTTTTTCAAACGCTATCCAAAGTCTCCTGAAATGAGCTGACAGTTCAATCATGAAGCATTGAAACGCAAAGCCTGAAGGTAGACCCTCAGTACCAAACAAGCGTCTTCTCCGTAGGAGTTCGTGCAGTAGACCAGGAATGTGTTGACATCCTCAGTTCACGCGAGGCTTCAGCGCTGGAGGCCATGGGATTCCTTCAAAAGGAAGGCCTGTCAATACAACTCTAGACTTTAAGGCTTTTAGCGCCCTAGGGCACGGTAAGAACACGACCTGTGCTGAACCCTACAGCACAGTACATACTAGCTTCTTTCCCCAACCCTGAAAGTCCTTCCCTTGAAGGCAGAAAAGTGCAGCCTTGGTACGGGCAGAAGCTGCGTGTTCACCAGGACTTCGTAGAAGTAGGCGCCCGAAACCTGGCAAAGCAACACTTGACGTATAAGGCTTACACCATCGTTCATGGTCCCAAGTCTATCTAGATGCAAGCCCTATATCATCCTCATAGCCCAATGTTTTTTTTGTTTTCGAAATTGCTGGGTGGAGTTCAGTGGGGAATGCCTCCAGATTTTAAACCCTGGCCACTTGATAATAGCTTCAAACCATTAACGTGAGCCAGTTTCGGACCATTGTCTACCTATACCCATCATTGGGGGTGAGGCTGGGTGAGGTAGTTTCGTTTGGGTCGTAAAACCCCCGACAAAACTGCTATACGGGACTGTGCCTTGCTGTTGCCCCAGGTACCATATTGGGGGCATACAGATGCGGCTTCAAACAGGAATGTCTACCATCTCAACTCATTCTATACCACCCCCCCCCCCCCCAC
>CAJNIZ010048300.1:9047-33357 GCA_905231905.1 Symbiodinium pilosum | reverse complement strand
GACTAGTCCTGTTGCGCCTATCTATTGGTCTCGTGCCAGCCGCTGAAAACCCTCAAGGTTTCGCGTTTAGGCTTTCGTGCTTTCTCCGCCACTGGGTCGGCGGACTGAGCCGGAGGCTCTTAAGTAATCTTACTCTATGGTGGGTACCGTAGTATCCCCAAATAAAATACTACTCAGGTTATGACACACTCCAAGATGGTCTAGGTTGGCCACTGCCCCCACCCAGTAACAGTCTATAATAGGGATCATCTGAAGGGCTTTATTTCTTCATAGTATTTGTATAGCCCAACTGTCACTAGGTGGGGGCAATACCCCAAGGTCTAAGATTCTTTGATTTTCGGAATGTAAACCAACAGTGAGATGGGCAGGTACATTCTGAGCGCAAGCGGAATAAGCAGTGATAGATATGAGTTCAACCACGGCGTCACCACAATGCCCCACCCAAATACTCGGAGCGTTAGGGGGACCTAATAAGTAAACTTATACCCTCTCAAGGCCATCTAGTAACTCAGTCATTTTCAGTGTTTAGCCTATTTAGCAAGTCCCCCTGGTCCTTTCAGTATGAGAATCTTGATCAGAGGATCCCCGAAACGCATCCCCCTACTCGGAGTGATGCAGGGTTTCTCAAAAGCGACGTGGAAAGGTAGAGAGATTGATTACGAGGCAGTTGTGGGGATTGCTCTGCCGGGCTGTAGCCTCAAGCGTAGCCCTTGTATAGCAGTGATCTGGAGAAACTCTCATCTAAACTCTCTACTTGGAGGGTCATGGGACTTAGTAACTACTTATAACTGGGGTTATAACCTTACTTGTAATTGGGGTATCCCCCATTATAAGCCCAAATATAAGTAGTTACTAAGTCCCATGAACCTCCAAGCAGTGTTGACTGTGCGGCAGACACCAACGAAGTCATGTCTGATGCCCTGTGTTGGGTTGGGAGTAAGGGCCAGAGGTTTCATAGAGGGGCCTAAGTCATGGCAATCCGGTCGGATGACAAACAGTTCAGGATGAAGAATGGAGCAGTAGAAGTAAGTACGGCGGCTCCTACGTCAGTTTTGGAAGTATCTATAGGCTAGGGGTTTGACCGTTTTCAGCTCGGATGAGCAGCAACCCCAAGCCCAAACCCGAAAGGCTGACCGAAAACGCTCTCGGCATCGAAGTTACTGCAGGGGCCAGACTAACTACCACTATGATTTCGAGGTTTTTTTGGCAAGACCCTAAACCCTAAATAGCAGTTGCCATTTCTTTTCCATTATCCCTATATAAACACCATATACCCCTATATTATGAAATCCCTACAACCCCTACACTATGTCCTAAACGCCAAAGCCCAGGAACTTTTTTGAGTATGGCGAGGACGGGGCCCTGAAGTTTGATACCTTCCCTTCCCCCCAGTCTCCAGTTTTCACATCATACCCAGATCTCCCTAAACCCTAAACCCTAAAGCCGAAACCCTTACGTGTTATCTTCTTGACATGGGCGTGGAGTTAGAGAAGATAAGGAGATCGTTGGCTAACCCTCTTCTCTAAGGGATTTGGAACCCCAGTAGAAACTATAATTTCAGCTAAATATTAGGATTCTAGGTAACAGAAATTACTAACTATTTTCAGGAACCTTGTAGTCTTAAGGATGATACGAAGAGCTTTTCTAGTGGGAACCCCCTATGAACTACCAGATTTTTTGCTTACTCTTCCTGCCCCGATCCCACACTCCAAGTGCCCTAAACTCTAAACGGTACTCCAGGGACCCTGGGTAGTGCAAGTTTTCCTCCATCAACAATCGTTTAAATTAGCCTTACAATACTCTCCCACCCCAGTTTTTCCAACCTATTGGTCCTCATTGTGCTTATTAGCTCCTTAAAGGCGGCCTAAACCCTAGACCCTAAACCCTAGACCCTGAAACCCCCAAACCCTGAAACCCTAAACTATTAGCATCCCTTGGGTACTGCCCCCCCTCAGTAACAGTTGGATAATAAATATAATATTGTTATATATAGCCCTTAATAGGAACCCTAATATAGACTGTTACTGGGTGGGGGCAGTACCCCAAGCATCCCTCATTCAGGGAACCCTTGACCCTGAAACCCTAAAACCCTGAAACTCTCAACCCTACACCCCCCAAACCCCCTAACCCCCTAAACTCCTAAACCCCACCCCTCATTAAGGGACTCCTTAACCTCGCAAGCACCACAGACTTCCCTGTTCAGCTGTCAGCCTCTGACAGCAAACTATGACGCTGGAGTTCCCATTTAGGGGTCTTGGGGGGTTTACGGAGGGAATTATATACGGGTTATTTAGGGGTTATGTAGGGGTTATATAGGGATAATGGAAAAGAAAATGGAAACTGCTATTTAGGGTTCAGGTTTTAGGGTAGATAAAACTACTATTTAGGGTTTAGGTTGTAGGGTAGATGGCTTACGACAAGCCTGGTCATAACCTGGACTAGAAACTCTGACAGAGTACCGCATATTACGCGGTTACAACTCGGTTTTGTTCCTAACGAGCTTCCGCGGAATTGCCAGCTACATCTTTAGGTCTATGGTGTAGGGCTAGGTGAGGCTCAGAGTGACTACCACCGGGACTCTAGTAAATTGAGGCACCTGCCAAACTTGGTAACTTCCATAAATAGGGGGACCCCAACATAGACCCCACAGTACTAAAATCCTCGTTACGGAGACCCGAAAAAGGTTCCCCCCAAACTTTTGGGAAACTCCCTTCTCATGTCGAGCCTTCCAGGGAATACCGAGGCTGTGTGGTTCTGTACCGCTCTCATCCTAGGGGTTTACGACTCTTTGGTTGGTTCCTGGCTTTCTGCGACCCAGACTGCGAGGATGTATGTATGCCCAAAGTATGAGGATTCGCGTCAAAAGAGCCCATGCTGTTGAGAAACATGATTTGAAACTGTGATGCCATGCAGCCTCTGGTAGGGCGTTCTCCCATTTCTGGGACTCCAGGACAAACACTCCCTGGTACTCAGATGGGAAGGAGGCACTGCATACCTGTAAGAAGCTCCAAAACTCCTGAACTCTAGATCGTAAACCTCCCATCCACTGAGGTACCAGTAGAGAAGCATACGCATCCGAAAGAAGGGCTCTCCGGCTTGGCAACTTTTTTAGAGCTACCCTAAACCCTACAGTCCCCCTTAAGTAGATAGAATATTGGATATATGGAGATCTTATTATAATATGCCCAAATCCATCTTCTATCCACTTAAGGGGGACCCTAAACCTTCTGCAGCTTAGTTCATCCTCTTTTCGTAGCATCATGCCCCTCTGCGGGCCTAGCAATTCGCGTACAAGGGCTTTATGTGGACATAATGGCGCATTGCCAGTATGTTGGGTTGGATGGCGGAACAAAGTCCAGGCCCAACCACTCTGAAGTGTTCCCTCCTATACTTACTTAGTAACCGGGCTATCCTAAGCCCTAGTAGGAGCCGGTACCCCAGACACCGTGGATTGCATTGGGATTCTGCAAGAGTCTTTCGTGGATGATTACATGATGATGGTTTTGGAACTGTGTTATTGCTGTTGCAAGTGCTTCTTGAAGGTTTAGGGCTTAGGGTTTGCAGGTAGAAGATGGCTTAGAAATCAGTGCAGACTTGTAGATGTTCAAGTGCTTGGCTTACATGAATGGTGAGGCTGTTGAGCGGCCTGTCACAACAAATCTTGCATACCTGTGCCTGCCCCAGGCCCATGCAATTTCCCTAATTCAGTTACCTGAGTACGCAACTTGCTCTGCCTAACAACACCATACGGCAAGAGGACGAGGTTTGTAATGGGCAGATCGCCGAAGTAGGTTTGGTACGGACATCACCTAGCAGGAAAGAGACACCTCAGCTCCAATTTCTCAGAAATTTTGGCTCTTTTGTATACCACTGACACTGTGCAATCTACAGCAAAAGGACATGGCAAAGAAAGAGCTAAACCCTAAATCCTTTGAGCCATGTTTTTGAGAAACCTTCGCTCTATACAGCTAGCTTGGCCAGCGCCTTTCACACATCGCCCTGCCTCAGCCAACATGCCCGTGCGGTTGTTGGTTTATGGTTGAGGTTTAGGGCTTTCATCGCTTCATACCAATGTTAGGCACGCCCCTCAACCTGAATGTCAAAAATGTCCACCCTAAAAGACCTAAACCCTAAACCGAAAACCCCATTTGATATTGTGGGGTGGGGGTTTGCTCTTTCTTGGCATGCAGTGACTTGACTAGTTGTCTGTGATTATGGAAAGGATTGGATTACGCGAGGTGCCAAAATACATACGCAGATTTCCTCCGAGGACTACAAGAGGTACCCCATAGCACAAAAATTGAAACCACTTAAGCTTCTAGTTTACCAGTGTTTACAGAAGAAATCATGCACCGTCACCTCAGGTGATCCATGCCCTGCGAACAACAATAGCGTCAGGCAAGGTAAGTAATTACGAAACACTATTGCTATCCTCATTCGTAGCTATAGGGGATCTTGGTCATAACACGCTTATAACTTGAGTGTTTCCTCAAGATAATATTCCTTATATAAAATAATATACCCCAAAAGGAGGATAGAATCTTGCTCTATATTGGGTACCGTCGTATCCCCAAATAAAATACTACTCACCTAGGAGTTAGGGATCCTATAGGAGTTAGGGATCCTATAGGTGGGTGCAATGTTTCCTCCATCAAATTTAGGTCGTGAGTGTTAAGGGCTGCTATAGTGATCTACTCGTCTGCCTTTGCCTGCGAAGCAGCTGTATGGTAGGTTTCAGGGCTTGGGTTTGGGGTTGGGGTGTGTAGGGTTCAGCGTAGTTGGTCTTTTTCATGGGGTATGAATATTGCTATCCGCTCACGTACTAACAGTGAGCACACTGGATAATGTTCCTGTTTGAACTCGGTTGCTCTTTGGCGCACCCTCTAAAGAATGCAAACTATCAGCTCTGCTACTAAGAAGAGGAAGCCCAACACTGGTAAAGTGCAAATATTGTAGAAAAGTCACACCAAAAACAGCGAGTGAGAGAATGTGAGATATGAACTTCCCCTACCTAAGCTAACATGGAAACCCCACAGACCCCTTTTGAACGACATCAGCTTCCATGGGGCCTTCTTTGGAGTTCCGCGTTAGCTTGGGGGAGGGCGGTGCGTACTCATGTGTGAGGTTCATGCGGGTAGCTCTCAGCAGGTTGTTTTAGAAGGGCCCTAAACCCAGATCCTTGGGAGGATGTAGAAAGTGGAGCCCCCAATATGGTAACGTATACCAATACTACTTGGAGGTTCACGCGCCTTCGTAACTAA
The DNA here is from genome assembly GCA_905231905.1 of Symbiodinium pilosum. NCBI lineage: Eukaryota > Dinophyceae > Suessiales > Symbiodiniaceae > Symbiodinium > Symbiodinium pilosum. Next base: position 28,096 of record CAJNIZ010048300.1, on the reverse strand, counting down.
TTGTAACTGGGCTTTTAAGCCTACTTGTAATCCACATAAATCGCCTTACGGGGGGTTACTCCCATAAGTAGGGTTATAACGCCAGTTGCAAGTAGTTACTAAGTCCCGTGAACCCTAAACCCTAAACCCTAAAACCTAGACATCCATGTAACCCCTTTAAAGGGACCCAGATACAAGTAGTTCCTGAGTCCCAAGAACCTCCAAGTATTGGGTAACTTCTAGGAAGCCTTTCAGGGGTCTACTGGCATATCCTTCAAGGGGACTGGAAATGAGGTTACAAGATACAACATCAGTACTTAGTTTAGGTTTGAGGGGTTTAGGGTTTAGAGTTTTTTTTGGGCTATGTGGTCATGCGATTTTTCGCCTTAGTCGGGACTACAAATCTTCAACTCAGAATGGGCAATTACCATTTTCCTTTCTAACCTTCGACCCCTCCAAACGAAGACTCGAGCTTCGGCGACCATGACATCCAGGGACCTACTTGGAGGGTCCGGGGGACCTAGTATGTATTGGTTAACAATGGGGATACTTGGGGTTGCAATATGCCTATACCTTATACCCTAATTCAAAATATGCTTACTAAGTCCGTCTGATCCTCCAAGTAGGCAAGCCTACTAGAACCTGATGCCTCCGCGCAAATGAAGGTAGATTCCTGGAGACCCTCAAATAATCCCTTCCCCTGAGAAACTCCCCTACCCCCTGATAATATTCACCCGAATATATAACGGCGCCATATTGGGAAGGTCTTAGGGGGGAGGGGATTACAGACCAACTAGGAGAAGGGAACTTGGCAGGGGAACTCAGGGTTTCCTGGAGTGTCTATCTTGTCTGAAGGCCCCCGGGAATCTACCTGGTTAATCCTAGGCCGAGCACCCAAACCGCAACCCTTCAACCCCCAATCCCAGTAATCAAAATTCCTCTCAACCCCGATGTAGATCCTGCTTCCATTTCATTTGCCATGTTTTGATTCTTCATTATTGGGGCTGTTGTCCCTGTGTCCCAATGATCACCCCACAACATACCACATCCCAAGCCTCATCCTTGGAGCAAGTAACCTAACCCCAGATCTCCTAAACCCAAAATTGTAAATGCTGGAACTGAAGCCTGCTACACTTGACCCTAAACCCTCAACTCTAAATAACGCTGCTGAGTCACCTTAAGGAGCTTTCAGCTACAGGCGTCTGGACACCACGCGGAAATGGGGGCCTTGCTTTACTTCAGGGTTGAGGGTTTGGGGTTTAGGGTTTAGGGGTTGAGGTTTTACTTACTGGAATATAGCAAGGCATGGAGAAATAAGTGCCTCAAGGAATCTCTATATAATCCTGGATAATGTTCCCTTCAACGTGCTCAGGGGTCTAGGGTTTCAAGTTTCGAGTGTTTGGGTTTCAGGGGTTTGGTTTTTGGGGTTGAGGGCTTCACCTGTCCCTAAACCCTAAACCCTTAACCCTAAACCCTACAAAGGCACCAACTGTTTGCTCCTCAGAACCATCCGAGGCCAAATAAATGACGGGGTGTTTGCTCATGAGGCCACAAAGTGCATCTGGCCGCCAGGAGGCGCTCCTCCCCCCGATCCGTCGGCAGTCGAAGGCCTCGTCTGAAAGGCTCTGTGTGAGGGCACACCCAGGTCAGGTGAGGGCGGCTGGGATGAAGTTTGTTGCACATGCAACGCCACCTGGGATGATCAGCATCGAACTGGCCGCTGGCATTGAAGTGCCACACATTGCCTCCCGTACCAGAGGACGCGAGTACAGCCTCACGAGACTGCACAGCCCTTGCTTTGCCTAAACCCCAAACACCAGGGGTCCGTGCTTTGACACCCGGAAACACAACTATTACGATCGAGTATGGATGCACCTACGGGAAGCTGGATACCGCCCTGCAGACCAAATCACTAGTGGGCCTGCCATTGCTGTCCATGAAATATGTTGGGACTATTTGTTACGGGGGGGTGTTATTCAGTGGGGGGAGGGGATTATGCCAATGCCAGCCCAAACAACAAACTCAGCTGGCGAACTTGTCTGGTTGTAGAAGGGCATCTTTCTAGAAATTCTTCGAATATGGGTGGTTAAGGGTTCAAGAGATTGAGGGATATCTGGCAGTGGGGTATTGAATTTGTTTTTCCGTTCCATCTCGTGATGAAAAGTTATTCAGACCTCCGTAGAACAGCGGCACAAGCTGTGTCACCTTCCAGCAAAGAGGAGGGAGCACAAATCCTGCTTCCCACATATCAGCCTCCAAAGAAATGACGCTGAATTTATGAAACCTCCCGGTATGGGAGCTTCTTGTTGGTCCACCTATGTGATCTCCAAAGCACTCAAGTCCCCACTCAAGGGCTCCACTGAAGAGTTCTTGTAGGTTCCCCAGTAACCCCTTAGTAATAGGGGTACTCTTCTTCCTAATGTTCAGGTTTAATATGCAGACACTAGAAAAAAGGAAAACAAGTACTACTGGGGTACCTAGTCTCACAATTCTGGGGGACTCTGCAGCCTTCATTTCTCCGTATGAGCTATAGTCTAAACTCCTAGTATCCGCCTTAATAACCAAGTAATGCCCTGTATAACCACCTTGGAGGAGTTTTTAGACTACAGCTCATGTACACAACAGAAGACGCCTGGACACCTCATCAAACTTTTCTAGGGTCAGAGGGAAAGGAATTGACAAGCATATGGAACATCACTATAGACTATATTGTCTAGGGTGTAGGGGGATACTAAAGGGACCACTATGATATGGAAACTACTACGTTCTTCGGGATTATATAGACGACGATGAGGATCCATTCCTTGATCCCTTGCTAGCCAGAGGTAAGCTCGAGACAGTGATTTGCGTCTGGACGTTTTTAAGCACCTCCCCTGAACAGGGCCATCCCAACATGCTGGGATCTAGAGTTCCCTGGAGACTCAGGTGGCTATACATTTTCTCAACGTTTATAAATCCTACAACATACCATAGTTCTACTCGACAAGGATCTCCAAGCAGACATGGTTTAGTCGTCTTGTCACGAACTCTGGAAAACAGTAGATCGTGTTTCTATTTCGGGGAGCCCTTTGCGGTCTGCAGGGTTAATCACAGGCAATTTCGGTCAGGTTATTCCTACTCCGTCTTGTTCAATGCCTCTAAGCTACCACCCTTGCCAGGGTTTGGACATCTGGATAACCTCCACTACCGCGGTCTAGGATTTAGATAAACTCCTGAATGGCTCCTATAGTAGTCCCCTCTATATGATCCCCTATATAGCCCTCTTTAAGGAGGTTAGACTATAGCTCACAAAGGGTCAGGCAAGCTTTCGCTCATCGACAGTACTTCTATATCAGCACTGTACAAAGACTAGTGTCAATTTTCTTTTGCATGCCTTTATTCCTTGCTAGCCAGAGCTAGATAACCCTAGGGTCTAAACATTAGAGTAGTTTCCAATTTCTTGTCCATTCCCCTATACTTCCATAATAACCCCTGTTGGGGCCCTGTGAACTATAGTCGAAACTCCAAGTATCCTCCTTGATAATCCCTTTAATCATCCCGTATCTGATCCCCCAAAAACCCCCCCTTAAGGAGTTTAGACTCTAGCTCCTATGCTTTGTAGTCCCTGGATACCCCCATAAACGCACCTTAACGCCTACACCCCCAGAACAATTAACCCCTTTTCGAGCCCTCTGGGTTCGGTCCCCTGGATCACTTCTGGGTCTCCTAGTCTCCTCCTTCCTAATCCCTATAACCATCCCCTATCTAATCCCCTACCACTATGGGCTAGTAGACCTTAAGGGTACCTTAATCTACCCTTAATTTTAGGGTCTAATAGCCCGTAGTGGTATATACCCCCCCTAAACCCTAAACCCTTTTATCTTAAAGCTTTTAGCCCCTTGATTACTTCTGGGTCTCCCTGCTGCTCCATTGGCACAGCCGCAGGCTTCGGGGCACAGGGCTGCGCCGGGCCGATCTTCGCCGGCGCGGCAAAACGCATCGCGGAGCCCGTCCTCCGGTAGATGTAGGGTTTAGGGTTTTGGGTGTGCTGAAAAAAGGGTACTCTAGGGAGCTTAAGGGTATGTTAGGGGATCATAGAAGTGTTATGGGGGATCCTTATTGGGGTATAAGAATATTTTGAGAACCACACAAGTCATGCACCTAGGACCTAGACCCCCCCTAATACTGGGCCCCCCCCTAATACTGTACTTCTTCGGGTGTAAATTATACAGGGCGTTCTGCTTCATCCTCAGTGTCAGGAGGTCCGTGCGTACTTGTATTGCTGCCGAACCGTTTGTCATCCAACTATATAAAGCACAGGAGTCAGGGGGCTCGTAATTGGGTCGTAAATGCAATTGCATTATGCATGCGTGCGTTAGTCACTAAAATGTCCGTGGACGTTCGAGCCCAGCAGGAGGGACAAACATCGTGGTATCCTACGGAGCCTCTGTAGAAGTGCATATTAGCCTGCAACATGCAGGGCACCCTAAACCCTAAACCCTAATCTCCTAAACCCTAAACTAAACCCTAAACCCTAAATCGCCCTTACATTTTAAAGGGCTCCAAACAGGAAGAGGTCCCAAGCATCTGGTGACCACCGAGAGGGTGGACGTCCAGTTCTGCAGCTGTTGCCCTGAGTTCTGCGTAGTGGTGTCGATTCCGTAGTAATAGTAGTAATAGAAATATTAAGAGAGATAAAAGTAATAGTAACAATCGTAAAAAGTATTGGTGATAGCAAAGGAAATAGTAAGCAGCAACAGCTCTCGATTTCCAAAGCGCCCGTCAAGCAGTGGTTGCCACGCAGTTTGGGGTTTTAGGGTTTAGGGGTTTTGGGGCTTAGGGTTTTGGGGCAGAAGATGCGAAGTGCATGCATCGAGGTTTTCCAGGTATTGGATGAATTTGAAGTCCTCTGTAATCTTCACGAACTATGGTGGTTTTCATAAACAAGGGTTCTCAATACCCCCAACCCTCTCAAGCTACGAATTATGGCGCTTGTTATAGGGACCCTCTACAAGGGGACCCCTAATTGTCCGAAACCCAAAGCCTTATCCTCCCAAGTTTGGTACAACCACCTGAAACACTGAGCTACTGGTTAATTCTCTCCATAATAATGAATGCCCCCCAGTAAAACACTGTTGCATCTTCTTGGGAATATTTACTAGTAGACGGGGGCTAATTATTAGGTGGATGTGATTAGGGTGACAGTGATTGATTGGGGTATGGGGACGCCACGGTGGATGTAGAAAACCTTACACCACTGAGGATTTCCATCATGCTGCAACTCAAAGGGGATTTCCGCTATCCACACCCCACAATCCATGGAGGATTGTGGCCGTTTTCTGTACATTAAAACACTTACACAGTGCTAGCCGTGGCTTGAAGAGCAAATTTGGTCGGGCCGACTGATATTCGACCTGTCAGAATGCAAGAGGAGGTACAAGGCGTTTTGAGAGGACTATCTGACTATCGCCTTAGAATAGAATACAAGTAATTTCCTCAATGTTCCTCTTACACTCTGTACCAAACGCTCTACCAGCTACGAAGATTGACTACCCTGTCATAGTCGCATTTGTGTACTGCCGCCAAAAACAAGCTCGTTGTTGTTGATCCCTAAGCCTGTCAGCCCTTGAACCGTAAACTCTGCTGTTTTTTCGTCTGGGTCAGGGAGCATCCGCCATACTCTTACTTATTCAGTCAGGGTGCAAACCCGTTTGTATACGCCAAAGAGGGAGAACCCATCTGTGAGACCCATATCAGGTTTTGGGGTTTAAGGTTCAGGTAAAGCATCTTCAAAATGGCAGAACTTGCTTTGAGTCCTCATAAAACACATGTTTATAATTCAGGAGCATATAGGGGACCCTGATTTGAAACAGAAGCGTATGAGCTGTATTCGTTTGCTTGCTTGATTGTTTGTTCGTGGAGTTGTTTGTTTGGCTTTGTGTTGTCTCTTTTTCTGTTTTTGGAAGTGCTGAACAAAGTAAGTTAAGTACAACTCCAAATAACGGCTGACAAGAACATGCCTCCTCTACACTTTACTCAGAAATTTGCCTAAGTTCTGAGGCGTGGACCTGAAAGCGGACAATTTGAAAACCAAGGACGTATATAGTAGATCCTACCATAAATCCTAAACCCCAAGCCCCGCAATCCTAAACCGCAAGCCCTAACCCCCGAATCCCTACATGCAAAGCCCTTCTTTTGCCGAATCCCTACATGCAAAGCCCTTCTTTTGCACCGCAACTCCTAAGCCCGAGACCTTAAGCTTTAGTCCCTAAGCCCTAAACCCTTGAATCCCTAAGCAATAAATTGAAATCATCAGCTGTAGATCCTAAGCCCGAAGCCCAATTTTCCTAAGCCCTGAATCCCAACCCCTAAGCTCTAAACCCCTAAACCCTAAACCCCAAACCCTAAGCCCCCGAACCCCTAAACCCTAAACCCTAATCTCCTGAACCCCTAAACCCCTAAACCCCCTAAACCTGTAGTGACCATAAATAGGGGGACCCTAAAGTAGACCCCTAATTATCCCAAGAAGGAACCCCTAGACCCTAAACTGGCCTTTGGTTAGCTAGGAATGAAGGAATGGATGCTTATAGTAGTCCCTATATAACCCATTATAGTAGTTTCCATTTTCTATTCCATTCCTTCATTCCCAACTGCCTAAACCCTAAACCCCTAAACCCTAAACCCTAAACCCCTAAACCCTAAACCCTAAACCGTTGAGTCCTGCGTGTTCAACAGGGAACAGTCAGCCCTCGGGCTCGCCGCCGCGAAGGCCAAAAGTGAAACCTCGGGTTGCTTTGGGGGGTTTAGGGGTTAGGGGTTTAGGGGTTTAGGGTTTAGGGGTTTAGGATTTTAGGGTTTAGGATTTAAGGTTTAGGCGGTGACCCCAACTACCTACAGTTTTATGGGTTTTACCTACTAATCAAGGGGTAATTACTATTAAACTGTAGGTAATTGGGGTCACAGGTAGGGTTTAGGGTTTAGGATTTAGGGTTTACGGTTTAGAATTTAAAGGCTTTGGGTATAGGGGCTTAGAGTTCAGGGTGTAGGGTGTGGGCTTTAGGGTTTGGCCGAGGTATATAGGGAGAGAGAGACAGAGATGTATACATATATATATATATATACATATCGTTTAGGGTCTAGGGTTTCAGGTAAGGTTAAACTAGTGTAATCTGAAATAGCAGTTTTAAGAGACTATAGGACATTACCCGCTAATAGCCCATAATTTCCCTACCTAGCCTTCCACGTTTCCATAGGGATAAAAGGAGATCATCGGGGGATTGCACAGGGATTACCTAACATCCAGGGTCCTTCCCTGAACCCTAGACCCGAAACGCTAGACCCTAAACCGCCTGTCTGTAGGGTTCGGGTCTGTTGGTACCCAACTAGGGTCCTTTCCCTAAAGCCAAAGCACCTAAACTCTAAACTCCTAAACCCTGGCCGTGCATCTATTTTGGTCGCTTAGGATTCAGGATCTATGGTTTAGGATTTAAGTTTTAGGATTTTGGGTGTGGGCCTACAAGCCCTGCAGGCCCTGGAGAACTTTTTCATGTCAAGAATGGCGCTTCTTCTGAACTCAATCTTTGAGATGTAAGAACGGGGCCGTTGGAAGATTCCTTGAGGCGTAGAAGCAGATGCAGCTGAGGTGTATACGGGACGCGGGCGGGTGGCGAGCGAATGAAGAAAACTGGTCAGAATGTTGAAATGAAAAGGGACTGTGGGAGGGTGCGGTGATACCAAACACGTGTAGTGATGTAAGAAAGCCTTGCTAGCTTCCGTCTCTAGCTAATCGTGAACCTCTAGACCCTAAACCCTAAGCCCCTTAACCCTTAACGTTTAACCCTAAACCCTAAACCCCTAAACCCTTTGAAAGATTACCCACTGTAGGTAGGAAACATCTGCCGAGGCGTCATTCTGATGGGCCTGGTAGAAGCCTTGCCACCACCTTGCAGTTGCGGGTTTAGGGGTTTTGGGTTTAGGGGCTTAGGAGTTTAGGGGGTTTAGGGGTTTGGAGTTTAGGGTTTGGGTTTCAGAGTTTAAAGGTTCGGGGCTTAAGACTTTCAATTTTGAACTTTGACCTGTAGATTGAGGAAGTTTTTCAACTATCCATAATTAATCCAGTTTTGCAGGGAGGGTCTAGGGTTGCGAGTTTCTTCTGCTGGTTAGTAGAGCATGAAGGATCCTGCCAGTAGCCCCTGTAAAGTTTTAAAAGCGACCTGAAACCCACTCCTTTATTCCTCGCATCAAGAGCTGGTTCCACAGCAACCACCCTTTGAGTAGATGCGACGTAGGCATGGCTGTATTGGGAGGCCCTCAACCCAAAAAAGCTTAGCCCCAAGGCCTACGGCCACAACTAAAGGACGCCAACTCTCATGTCAGGGGGTTTTAAGATGTTCGGGTTTGACGGTGTCGCGTCTTAAGCCCCGTGAATTCCAAGCCCTTGACGCGATCTTCAGCCACTCACGGCTGTACCCCACACCGAAATTGTCAGTCCTACGCTCGTGAGTCTGAGGCTCGTTGCACATGCTGAGATGAGTGAACAGACATGCTTTCGACCATCCCAGGTGTGCAAGCCAGTTCTTCGGCTCAATTGGTAGTACCTTTCGCCTGTTCACCGTGATACTTCCTGGCACTTAGGGACCCTGGGTGATTCATATATATCTGTGCTCTACGCCCCAAGTGCCAGTTTCTAGGTAGAATTGCCTAAGCTAGGTTCTGTTTAGGATACAGTTACTGAGCATCTCCGAACTACCCTCTACCTCCACCTTATGGGTGCTCAAGGGACAGCCTAGTTTATTCTTACATGGGGCTTTGCAAAATTCAGAGGCCTTTCTTAAGGGCACCCATAGAAATGATTTTGAACTTTGGCAAAAGATGAAAGGGGTCCCTCCATTTCTGGAGACTCCCAGATAATCCCTCACTCCCCTTGAGCACCAGTAAGGGAAGAAGGGTTTGGAGCTTCCTTTTGTTACGATTTTGGGCCGGCTTAAAGTTCATTTAGGGTACCGGGACAGTGTTTGGATGGCAATTGACTGGCTGCAGTTTAAGGATACGGCTTAGGGCTTATCCGTGGACCCTGAACCCTAGGCGGCCTCAGGTTCAAGATTAGGCGCACGGAGATTGAAGTGTCTTTGCTTCTTTAATTCTTGTTTTTGTTCAGCGGGTGGCTCACTGTTGACCGACAAAGTCCTGCATGACCTTAAGTATACTTTAGCAATCCCCTCCCCCTAATACTTAAACCCCCCACCCCCCCTGGTATCAAATCTTCCCACTGTGGACTATGATGATATATGAGGAATATTTAATACCAGGGGAGTTGGGGGGGGTTGTGCATTGGGGGAGGGAATTACCATAGTTCTGGAGGGTACGGTTGCAGGAGTTTGTCCACCAACCATGGTCTTCTGTTGAGGCTGGAAATCCTTCTACACAAGCACCCTAAATCCTGGTTTAGGGTTGGGTTTAGGGTTTAGGGTTTACTGCGGGTCATAAACCCAAAAACCCTAAACCCTAAACAGCAGCTGTAAGACCTATCCAGGAACGTCTGTGGATTACGATTGAACCCTAAACCCCAAACACTGAAGGATTTCAGGCTGTGGGGGCGGGGCTTCGCAATTTAGGCTTTCGGGTTGAGGTTTAGGGTTAACAACTCTGCTGGGCGGTTTCAGGGCTAATACTCCACCTTGAGCCCTGACCACTGAACAGCTTCAGCCCTAAATCCTAAAACCACACAGCTCTACAATGTTCCAACCCCGAAGCATTGGAAACTCAGGGTGTAAAACTCTGAGCCCTCAACCCGAAATCCGTAAACCCCCGAACCCTAAACCTGATAGCCCAACAACTCCAAAACCTATACCGTACAACTACGGGCCTAAACTGCCTAAACACCTTAAGCACTGAACCCCTAAATTCTACGCCCGTAACTTAACCCTCAGCCAAAGCGAAACCCCCAAATCCTAAAAGCTAAATCCTTCAACCCTGCCTAGTCCACGCTGAGTTCCGCAGATCGCCAGGGGTCTGCATATCCTAGCAGCTTGCTTGAAACATTGGATGTTGGAAATATGGGCATAAGGTTACACCCTAGCCCTAAGCCCTAAACATACGAGCTATAGTCTAAACTCCTAGTATCCCCGTTAGTATCTCCTAAAATACTCCCCTATATCACCCCCTTCAAAGGAGTTTATACTATAACTCATATACTGGGTTTTTCGGGACCCCCAGGCTTAAGGGCCAAGCAATGACCCTATGGTTTAAATCCTGAATGGCTTTGGGCTTAGGACTTGAAGGGTTTAGAGCTTTTGGGCTTCAGACTTTGGAGGGCTCAGGGTTTTCTCCTGAGGGCTCGGGGTTATCTGGATCTGGACTTTGCAGTTCGGGTTTTCAGGTTCGTGTTGAGGATTTGCATGGGGGTTTAGGTTTAGGGTTCGCATGAGGCCATGACGTGGACCCTGTATCTGAAAGCATGTAGATAATCCTGCGACATCTACGCATGAAGGATAGCGCACTCCCCAAAACATGCGAAGCACCCCTGCTAGCCCTAAACCCTAAACCCTACACCCTAAACCCGGCGGCCTAACCTTCCAATTTGGAAGTGTGCAGCGACACTGACATGGAATCCTAGGCAGGCCCGACAAACACCTTGTCTTTTGAACGTGCCGACATGGACATGTCTGGGTTTCCAAAAAGTAGTTGGGGCCTCTTTTGGGGCTCCCAGAATCAGGATGCTAGTATATTTGGCCCATAAGGCCTCCTTGTTTTTGGACCCTTCCATATTTGTTTGAAGAAGTGAGGATATTGCAGTGATGATATTCCCTTTTTCCCGGATTGAGCAGATTTCTTGTTTGGGAACCCGGAGCCCTACCGCCAACCTTCGATAAGCCTTGCTAGGACTTCTCAGGGTTTATGCAGGACCCTCCTTACAAACCAGAGAGCAAACAAAAGCCGTGAGACCCTCCACCAAGGACTCTAAGCCCTGAACGCTCGAACCCCAGATGCTCAAACCCTACATGTTACGTTGGCTATAGCACTCACCCTACAATGGTGCTACGCAGGCCAGTTGTGAGATTCTGAGGTTACCAGAATTGCTGGAACACCGAAGCCCTCCAAATTATCTTAAACGGGGTTTAAGGATTAAGGGTTTAGGGTTTTAACCCTATACACTGAACCCTGACCCCTCTTCCGCCCCTAAGACCATAACAGTTGGGCCGAAAATCTGAAACCATGCACCCTTCAAACTCTTACCCTGAACCCTGCACCTGAAACCCTGAAGCCTAAACCCAGATTCCCTGACCTCTAAATCCATCACCCCTGCACGAGTCCTCAAACCCTTAGCCCTACAAGGTCCTGGCAGGGGATCACCTGCAGGCTCTGGTTCCACTCAGATGCCTCCCTTTGGCATAATGTCCTGTGATGTTTGGGGTGTTTGGGCCTAGGGTTTAGGGGTTTAGGATTTATGGTGTAGACTCAATCAGGCCGATGGGGAAGTTCAAGGAATTAGTCGTTGGGGTTCAGGGTTTAGGGTGTACGGCTTAAGTTTTTGTAGGATTGAGGGTTTAAGGCTTCAAGTTTTTGGGAATGAAGGAACGTAGAATTGGGGAAAATCATGGAGATGGGGCTCTAGGGTTTAGTATTTGTGGGATTTCGGTCCGAGATCACCTGCAACCAGAAGCCTCACTAGATGAGCTAAGTCTTACGATGTGATCTCAGAAGGCTTATAGGTCTAATTATCAATCAATGATGAGTACCACTGAACCTTCAAGTAGGGTAGGATTTGAATTTATCGGCCCCCACCCCAATTGGATACCAACAAAAAAACGAACCACTATTCCTGAGGAATCCTCTAAACACTCACCAAAAGCTATTAAAAAAAACCCTGCTTCAAGTAGGGTCTTGGACTGCGAGCTCGTGGTGCAACCATCCTGACTGAGATTCAGGGGATTGGGTAACTAATTGAAACTGGGGTTATAAGCCACTTATCATTGGGTAGCTCAGAAAGCCATTTGGACGGATCTTAGTTAGGGTTGTAAGCCCTAAGCCCTGAACCCAGACCTCTAAACCCTAAGCCGTGAACCCCAAACCCTAAACCCTAAGCCTGAACCTGCAGCTATTGCGCCCTACCACGGACAGTCGGGGCTTAACGTAGGGCCTAAATGGTTTAGGGCTTAGGGTATAGGGGTTTAGCCTAATGTAGGGCCTATATGGTTGAATGTTTAGCGGTTTAGGGAGGGTTCAGGATATATTTAACTTTTTATAGGGGTGTTGAGGCGGATGATGCCAGCTGTCATCCAGGCTTCTACGTTAGAGGTGAGTCTTCATGATAGAATTACGGCAAGAACCTAACCCTACTGGAATAAAACAATAGAGTACGTAGGGGGTATATAGGGCTTAAATAATGACAGTGGAAAAGAAAACGGAATCTAAAATTTAGGGTTTAGGGTCTAAGTTGGGTACTGCCCCCAACCTGTATCAGCCTATATCAGGGGTCATATTAAGGGCCATATATATGTATATTAACCATATTAGTAATACTATTCAACTCTTGAATGGTGGGGGCAGTACCCAAGGAGTACCACAATTTCGTGAACTAAGGCGCTGAGGCATATAGTACTTCTACTGTCAAGGGTAACAGTATGAGACTCACACTCCTCAAGGAACTCCTGCAGGAGTTGACCGTTTTCTAAGGGGAGTGTATGGGACTTGGGTTTCAGACTCTAAGGGGATACAGTAGTTTAGCCCTTTCCTCCCAAAATAGTCCCGGCAAATGTCCTACATTGAAGAATGCAAACTCCCAGTTAAGGGCAGGGCCCAATGAAGGCAACCTAGACATTGCAGAATGCAACCACCTTCCAGTCACGTCAAAGATGAACACATAAGCGTTTTGAAGGTGGGTGCAGTTTTCAATCTACATTCAACCGAGTAAGCCTTTACGCCTAATCCTGCCACAGTACATCCCATCATAGACGCTGGTATTTCTATTGTAGTCCTGCTTATCTACAAACATCCCAAAGCCTGGAGAAAGGTCATTTGGAGAGCTTTTTCTGTAATCTGGGATGAGGCCGTGTGAGGTGGCTCTAATTTGCCCATGTAACATATAGTCCCTGTCATTCTCACTTAGAAGGACAACATACCCAAACTTAACAAAAAGGTTAGAAATCTTCTGTAACAGTTTAGGACCCTAAACCCAAAACCTTCAACAGAGACAAACTCGCAGCCTGCATCCGTTTCCCACATAGAGTCCGCTGGTAGCAGCCAAACAGCCTAAGGTTGCTAAAGTTGAGGAGAAATCAGGATATGGTTCATGGCTTGGGGTTTTAGGGTTTAGGGTTTCGGGATTTAGGGCTGTGTTAAGTGCCGGGCTGTGAGGTTCTCATGGGTTCCCCTCCTACCCCCCTCTACACTACCCCCTAATTAACCTTAATTAGGCTTGAGGGGAGGGAGGGTTAGTATAGGGGGGGAGTAGGGGAGGTAAACCTTTGAAACCCTAAAGCGGAGTAGGCTCGGAGTAGGTAGTGGGGCAGCCACAAGGCTTTGGCTTCAGATCTTTAATTTCTTTGGTGCCTAGGCGCCTCCACACCTACTCTGAGATGTTGTTGCTGCTCAAGGGCCGTGTACCGTTTAGGGTTTAGGGCTTCTAGGATGAACCCCACAGCTACCGCACGCCTTGATCAGGGAACCCTCCACGTAGGTCCTTATCAGGTGGATACCCGATATCATATAACCCCATTTGCCCTGATACGAGCATTCATATACCTTCATCCCTGAAGCCTAAACATATGGCAGTTTCCTAAAAGAGGGGGACTCCAACCCAGACACCAAAATACACTATAATCCTGATTATAGGGACCCCTTAAAAAGATACCCCTAAGTTTGGGAAACCCCCATTCTGGGGTACCCATCTAATAGCCCACTTGTTCTTGGGGGTGTCTTTCACTTGATCCTTGAATCCTTAGGTCATCGAGCTCTAAATCTAAATCTCAATCGTCCCTCCTGTGTATTACTTCAGGGACTTAGGGTTTCAAGGTTTAGGGTTTAGGGTTCAAATGTCTAGATTTCAGTGTTTAAAGGTTTTGGGTTTGGGGGGAACTTGGTGACTGGGTTCATAAGGGGGGTGACTGGAGTTACTGTATGGCTTCTGGGGTCATAAGGATACCTACTAAGCTCCAGGGACACTCCAAGTAAGGTAGGGAAACATACGCCCTAAACCCTCAACCCTAAAGCGCATTGCAGGAACGCTTGATCTGATCAAACCATTCTATCTCCAAATCCTGATCTAAGCCGATTTTGGAACTATCCTTTATACAGACAGCGGTTCTCAGCGGGACTAGGATGCATTTAAACTCAAGCATCTAAATATTGAGGTAAGGGTTCTTATTGTAATGAAATGAAATGCCTATAGTTAAATGCATCCTAGGGTTCCTAAAGTTGTAATCCCCATTAAGTAGATAAAACATAGCTTTGGGTATATTATAATAAGATCCCTGTATACACCATATTTTATCTAGTTAAGGGGGACTGTAAGTTCTAGGGTTTGGGGAAGCCACCCTATCAGGTGAGTCCGGGTGAGATCCTTGCAATGTGATCAGCTGGACATAGTGCCTCTCCCCACTTCAAACGAAAGGGGTTTAAGGTAGGGTTTAGGGTCTAGGGTTGAACCTGCTAGCCTGTGGATAGGACGACGCAAGATTCCTTAAAACTCTTGGGCCTCTTATCGAATGTAGGGCGCTGAGTAATTGCCAACATGCTTCTGAACGCTTTTTGGGGTTGCCCTATACCATAACTATAGAAAGAATCCAGGACCATAATATTGGTAGGTATTCAAGCCCCGAAATTACCCCCAGACCCGGAACGTTCACTCAGCTCTCCTTAAACTGACATGAACAATAGGAAGTACCGTGTGAATTTGACATTGTCAAATTGACAAACTAGAAGGGGCACCCCACCTATAATCCTTTCCTGATCCCTTTATAGCCCCCCGATAATCTCAACACAATGCCTGTACTGTACAATTCATCATGATGCTTACATATCCTCTGTACTATTACATCGTAAGTAGTTAGTCGCAATAGTATACCCTAAACCTTTGTCTCTAAACCCTAACCCCCAAACCCTAAATCCTAAACCCTAAATCCTGAACACTAGACCCTAAACCCTAAACCCTAGTCTTTAAACCCTAACACCCAAACCCTAAATCCTAAACCCTAAATCCTAAACCCTAGACCCTAAACCCTTGCCTCTAAACCCTCACACCCAAATCGCTTCGTCAAGCCGCCACAGCTGCTGGGGCAAAGCATACGCAGCAGGGGCAGGTCACGACGATCGCAGAATGGCTTTGCCTCTCAACGGGTCTTACCTAGACCCTCCAATGTTGTACCTTTTTTTGGTAATCCTAATAAGAATCCTAACCAAAAATCCGTACCAAATCCAAAAAGGAACTACATAGGAGGGTCTAGGAAGGTCTTCGGGATTAGGGTTTAGGGCGTCTAGGGTTTACCTGGAAACCCGAATTACCTGTAGTTTTATGTGTTATGCCTTCTGCGAAGGGGGTATTTACTGTCAAGCTGTAGGTAATTGTCGTAGTGGTAGAGGTTATCTAAGGTTGAAACCATGGGCCCCTAGTATGGGCCCTTAACTCTGGTATCCTTATATACCGACTATATACCCTCTATGTATCCCTAAAGGTCGCTAGAATTCCCCTAAAAGGCTTAAGGGCCCAGAATAGGGGCCCATACTTCTAACCTCTAAGTTTATGGGAAACTATACCTCTCAGAAGCGCTGGGCTTCTCCTACTTACTAAACATGGGGGTTTCCCAAAATTAGGGGTACCATTTTGGGAGTCCCCTGAATAAGGACTATAGTATATTGGGGTCTATATTGGGGTCCCCCTGTTCTGGGCAAGTACCATATAGGGTTTAGGGGTTCCCATAATAAGGGTTCAGGGTTCAGAGGCTTTAGGGTCTAGATTGCAGAAGTAAGGTGAAGCTGATGCGGATTTCACCTCATGCACCTTCGAAACCGTCAGCCCCAAATGCAAAACCTAAAACGTAAACCCTGGACCCCGCTCAAAACTTACGGGGATGCCCACTGCCCACCATAAGCTAACATGGAACCTAAACAAGGACCGTATAAAGATTGTCCTTTCAAGAAAGGGCTATTTGGCCTTCCATCTTAATGCGTGGGAAGACAATCCTAAACCTACCTGATTCACTCCCTGGTCTTCCTTCTACTTGAATGTCCATGGGATGGGTCAACCTGAGTGAGATCACCTTGGACATCTGAAATATGGCCAGCAAAGGCTACGCCTTCGCGGATGCAGTTCCCATCAGCTCCAGAGGCAATCTTGCAGTATTGCTCTGTAACATCCTATATAGCCCCTATATATTCCCTAGTTTCCGTTTCAGTTTCCATTTTCTTTTCCACTTGATTCTCCATTATAGTAGTTTCCATTCTATTTTCCATTTTCCCTACAGCGGAGATATGCTGCCAGCGATGCCATTGGCAAATGCTCCGATGTAAATTTATCAACTTGGGCTAAAAACAGGGACACAACTGCTGACTGGGGTTTAGGGTTGAGGGTTGAGGGGTGGTGGTTCGAGGGAATCAGGGAAACGGAATATGATTCTTACACAATCCTACCTAGTTTTTTTCCTCCCTCCCTACTAAGCCCAAGCAAGAATACGTAGTAGATGTTGATCGCAGCGACTACAACTCACCCCCTCAAGGCCTAGATAATCCAGGCCTACCCCGTCCATAACTTACAGGGGTTAGGGTGTAGGATCTAGGGGGTATAAGGGAATATGTTGTATAGGTGTTGCATAGGGATCTTATTCCCTCATTCCCTGCTAACCACCAGTAAGATAACCTCTAAGAAAACACGCAGACGTACTCCACTTTTGCCCAGATCCCACAACAACCTCGTTGCACATGCTACAGTAGTAATCAATTGCAACCACGAAAATGGCACCCTCCCTACAAACCACATGATCGTTGCAGAGCGGAACTTGGTGCCACTCCCCCGGAAAAATTACCATGACCGCAGGACCTTGTGATATTCCCACTGAATCCCTGACATGAAAAATGCCCCCACGCCCTAAACTGAAGTATATCGGCAATATATACGATCACTGATACGAGCGGTTGATTCATGGGTTCCCCTACCATCCCTCTCTACTACACCCACCGCCCCAAGGTTCACCAGGTAATGAACCTTGACTAGCACTGAGTCCTAAATTCCCATAAACAACCTATCGGTTTACTCCAGATCCGTGTCACAATACGCACCCTACCACCCAAGACACGGAGCTAAAATTGAACCACAAGCTCAAAACTCTAAAGTCTCTTAGCCCAACCCCCAAACCCTTTAAACCATCAACTCGAAGCTTTAAACCCTCACAAGCTAAAATGCTCCTTGAACCCCAAGTCATTGCAACTAACCCTCGACTCCTGGAAATGCACTAAGACAACACCACAGCCCTCAACCCTACACCCCACACCTTTTATCCTAAGGACTAAATCCCATGGCTGTAGACCGAAACCCCATATAATCCCTATATGCATGTATATATATGTATGTATATGTATATGTTTCTCCCAATGCAGCCATATATCACCTCTATAGTAAACCCTCAACTCCTAAACCCTAAGCTCTAAACCCTAAACCCCAAAAACTAAGCCCCTAAACTCCTAAACCCTAAGCTCTAAACCCTAAGCCCTAAACTCCTGGAACCTTAAGCCCCTAAACCCTAAGCTGCTAAGCCCCTAAACTCATAAACCCTAAACGCCTAAACTCCCAAACCCTAAGCCCCTAAAACCTAAATCCTTAAACCCTAAGCCCTTAAACTCCTAAACCCTAAGCCTCTAAACCCCTAAACTCCTAAACTCCTAAGCCCTAATCCTTAAGCTCCTCTGCCTGCTGGCAATTTGTGGCCCCGGTTGCGGCTTCCAGGACCGGCCAGAGCCAGGTGCCCTCTGCAGACGCCCGGCTCAGATCCTTTTCTTGTTTTTCTACATTCTTTTTGTTTAGTGTATTTTTTGTGTTTTTTATTCTTGGAATTTTCCTAATTTTCCATGTTTTCTGTATTACCGTATATTTTAAAGGGTTCTATAAGGGTTATATAAGGGTTAGATAAGGGTGACATGGGGATCCTCTTCTTTTTGTTTGTATGTGGTTTTTGCTTCTTGGTGTTCTTTTATAAAAGTTTTTTGGGGATAATTCTTGCATATATATATGTATACATGTGTATTTTTGTGTATATGTTTTTTGGATATAAAAGTTGTATAAGGGTTAAATAGGGGGATCAGATAGGGGTGATATGGGGATGAAAGACCGAAGGTGTAGGATAAAGGGTCTAGGGATGAGGGTTTATTTAGGGTTGAGGGATTATGGAGGCTTAGGAGTCTAGGGTTTTGGGCTCCGAGCTTTGGTTTGCAGGGTTCCAGGTAATGTAGGTGCCAACACACGCAAGGAACAAGCCTTTTCGGCGCACAAAACATATCATTGCGTAGTTTTCAGGCTTCTACCAGGCATAGTTTACCTCCGGTGGATACTATCCTCAACCCTCACTCCTAAGGGGAGGAGGGATGCCTAGTGTGATCTTTAGCGATTGTTTCCTACACACCACCGGTCTCAACAAATCGGGGGGCTCCATTTTGAGGCTCCCTGTCATGAAGTATACTATAACTACAGGTATATAAGCGGTTTTCCAAAATTCTGAAGACCCCGACACCTACCTAGCTCTTTTATGCTTGCACTTCTCTCTACAGGGGAATCTAGCGAATCCCCTGCAACCTTCAAAGCGCTAACCGAAGCCTTCAACTCCTGAACACTGTATGGGCCATAGCCTAAACTCTTAGTATCCCCCTCAATAACCCATTATACTCCCCTATGTAAAGCCCTATATAACACCTTTTAAGGAGTTTCCACTATAGCTCAAATCTCCCGAAAACCGACCCATGGAATCCAAATTTTGCAATCTTGTAGTATTTCTTTAATTCCCGCACAAGCATCCTCCTGAGAGGTTGCTCTTTTGAACGACTCTAAACCCCCAAACCCCAACCATGAAAGCCTACACCCCAACCCTCAGCCCCAAATCCCTAAACCC
>CAJNIZ010048299.1:14378-26029 GCA_905231905.1 Symbiodinium pilosum | reverse complement strand
TGAAAGAACATCTCGGCCAACCCCAAATTGTCACCGTTCTGAGGGGCCGCCCAGGGAACTATTTCCAGCCATATCAAAGCTATAGCGCGGGCACTATTATAATCTCTATATACGGGGTGTGTTTTTTCGGCTCATTTGGACTTCTTGATTTAGATTCATGAGGAGGGCGAATCTGTTGCTTGTCGGTAAGGGGGGTCGCGGGCTTGAACATATTGCTCAAAAAATCAAGCTGCGTATGAAGCCTCAGAACGTTGCACCTAGGGAGGTATACTAGGAAACGCTGGTATTATCCATAAATACCCATCATAGTATCCATACGTGGATATGGGTTATAACCTGACTATGACTTGAGCGCTGTTTTAGCTAGCGGTGTAACGTGGTAGTCCCCACTAGAACCCCGCAATAGTATGAGCCTTATTCTTGGAACCCCCGAAAAAGATACCCCCAAGTTCGGGAAACCCTAAAACCTGAACCCTATATAACCTCGATGTAATCCCTATAATCCCTCTGAAGGTACCCACTATAAACCCACAGTTTCCATTTGATGTTCCATCTTCTTCTCCATTTGATTCTGATTCTCCATTAAAAGCACTTGTATCTGCATTCCGTCATGGCCAACAAGAAACCTGGGGCTCAAGAAACTGTGTGCTCCAATGGCTGCGTTTTGCTTTTTTTTGAACCCCAGCAGGCCAGAAATAACAACAACAGTAACTAAAAACGAAACATAAACACCAATGGAAGTAAGAACAAACAGGCAAGATAGTAATAAGAAATGGTAAACGTTGCATCATTTCATCTCAGGTTCTACCAAGTGGCAGCCTTAGACTTTTAGGTTGGGTCTGAAACAGAACTGGGAAAACCCTACTGCTTGTACTTAAAGCCCTGCATGACCTTAGCATACTATGGCACAGGTGCGTAGGGTCATGCATTCTTTCTCGTACCAACCGTGAAATCTCATGAGAAAGCTCATGAAATCACAGTGCTGTCTCCTACCTAGCCTTCAACCCAATACAATCCCAGGTTGCATTGTTGGTTTCCCTTTTCCCATTTGCTTCGGGGCAATCTCCCCAAACCCTTTACCATAAACCATAACCCCTTTTACAACAGACTTCCTGAATCTGTGCGGTAGCAGGGCCACTGAACACCACCCAAATTGCTTGAGGCAACCTCAGATCCTAAACCATTATATACGTCCTAAAACCAAAGCTGATAGACCCCAAATCGTAGACCCCAAGCCCCGACATCAATTCAAGCAGGCTGCTGCCCACAGGGACTGGAAGGGCCCCATATTGATCGTAGTTGCCAGGTTCGTGATCTGGGCTGAATTTTGGGCTCAGGCTGATGAATTTAGGGTGCAGGATTTAAGGTTCTATACAGTTTAGCGTTTAGGGTTGGGGTTTTTGTTGGTTCTATAGGGCTTAAGGCTTGGGATTTAGGATGTAGGGTTTAAGATGCAGAGTTCTGCAAGGTTCAGGATTTGGGGCTTATGGTATAAGATGTAGGGTTCAGAGATATTACCTATGAATGAAGAATCGCACGGAAATCGACACTGTGCGGGCTTGGTCGGTGTACTACGAAACGCAAATCCTATCTGTAATCATACGTACAACCTAAACGGTATAAAAGACAATAAGAGACCAAACCCTGAACCCGAGTCCTAAATCCTGAGCACTACCCCCTAAACTTCATATACAACGTTCTGGTTGTGCTTCTACCGCGAGCTTGGAGTTTCGAAGTTGTGGCCTGGACCCCGAAATTATGTAGAACACAAGCCATCGGGCCACTTTTCTAGATTTTGGGCTACCCCAAACCCTAAATCCTAGACCCTAAACCCCACATCCTAAACCCTGAGCACTACATCCTAAACCCTAAACCTTCTGTGGAGGCTCAGGTATTGGTTTGTGGCTCAGGCTTTGGGATTCAAAACGATGCTCCAACCCTGCCTTGCATGGGAGGAGCAGGGCCATCATGAGGTTTAGGGATTGATTGTAGGGTTTGGGATGTACTTTTTAGGATTTAGGGCTTAGGGTAGGTATAGGACTTAGGGTTCAGATTTTTGTAAGGTCTCCAAGCACCGGCTCTGTGCTAGAACTCTCTACGAAAGATTGTTAGCTCTTGACTGGGGTTGAGCAAGAAGAAAACCATCTTGAATCCATGATAGCACAAAGGCGTTGCATGCGATGATGCTCTAGCATTTGCGGAGTTTCCAAAGCGCAGGGGCTACTTTTTGGAAGCCGTTATTTTACTGATTTGAGTGCATTGGGCTACATTATATATATATATATATTAAGGACATACATTTGCCGGGACATTTATGGAAGCTAGCAGATTGAGTTGGGGGAGCCCCTAAAACAGTTGAGTCGTTCAGTTAACAAGATTCCCTGAGCATAGAGAGGTATTCAAGAACTACCAGGCCGAGCTACGCAGGGAGGCAACCTAATATCTAAGAATTTTCTAGATGACTTTACTTTGGGTCCTGCCCCCACCCATTAACAGTCTATAATAGTGGTCATATTAAGGGCTATATAGAATTGTATTGTAGATATTCTCCAACTGTTAATGAGTGCGGGCAGTACCCAAGATTTACTCCACACTTAGCCATAGTGGTTCCTCTGTCTGACTGCGTGAACGGGGGCTAGCTGCAGGTGAGCAGCAAACAGGCAGAAGGGCGTGAATGCCACGTACAGCCCGAAAACGAGGCCATAGCCTGACTTACATGCGATTCCAAGGCCACATGCAGCAACGCCACACGGGCAGCCCTCTGAAAATCATTGCTAGGAACCCCTTTGTGCAGGTAGCCCAGGGGTATCACCGTTCATGCAGCCTAGCATGCTCAGCTTGAAAAGACTTGCTACTTGCTGCATGCCTGCGGCCTGTGCGGCCCCCATCACCCAAGTTAAAGCGATGACTCCACGACAAGATTTCCATGTCTTTCCCCCCAATGCGCCCAAGTGTCTTTACTGACCCATGTTTGCCCTTGATCTACCTCACTTTTCCCGCCGCCCAAAACACTGCTCCCTTGCTTGATCTGTCCGGGGCCCTGGAAAAGCTACCAAAGACCAAGTAACTTTAGGCATTAACATGGCCAATTAGGAAATCCGTTGTTAAAGAAGAAAGTCGGCCCGCAAGCCTATTAGGCGCTTTGCGGTGCGGAGGTCCACGTTGACCTTCATATCCGACCAGATGATATCCTGCAAGTGGCCGGAAAATCCAGGAAAAGGCAGCACGCAGAATAGCATGTGGAGGTTTCCAAACGTCAAGAGTCCCTTGTCTAAACCTTCCTTAGAAGAAGGCGTCTATTGTGGGGTCTAGGGGGCCGCTGCTTTTTTGCAATGCCCGTTGCAGTCAGATCAGGAACTGTGCAGTAGAGACGCGCTGAACCTCAGAACCCCCAGGTGTCCTCTTTCAGTTGGTCCTGAGGATGACTTTAACCCAATCATAAATGTACTTGTACCCAAGCCTTAAGGCACCAAGTCCACTAATAGTAGGGGTTATGACTGAGTTCGAAGTACAACTCATACGCAAGTCACAGTGACCCTAAACCCTATATACCCCTTTTAAAACCCTATATGATCCCTTACTATAGGGTTACAACTGCCCTGAGACTCCAGGAAACCCTGCTGCTGCAGGCCTGCTGAGGTCCACGCCTTCCTAGATACCGAAAGCAGAATCCCTAAATTACTACGTAAACCCTAAATCCATGTAAATCTAATCCCCCAAGTCCCCTGAACCCCAAAATCCTAAGCCCTAAGCCTGCTGACCTTAAATCCTCAACCCGCAGTCGCCTGAACCCTATGTCCTGAACCCTCCGCCCCCTAAACCCTAAATCCTAAGTCCCTTAACCCTAAATCCTAGACCCTAAGTCCCCTAAACCCCTAAATCCTAAGTTCCCCTAACCCTAACTCCTAAGCCCTAAATCCCCTAAACCTGAAATCCGAAACCGGGTCGGAGGCAGTTTGGCGGAGTTGCCGGTCCTTGGCATCCGGGGCCTGAGACACGAGCCAGGTTGTCCGATCAGCCGAGAACCTTGGTGTAGGGTTTGGGGTTTAGGGTTCAGGGTTTAGGGTTATATTATATAAGGTTGCGTGGGGATTATAGAGGGCTATACAGGGGGTTGATAGGGCTTTAGGGCTTAGGGCCATAGAATCTACATGGCTCAAGTTCTGACATCCCTAAAGGTCCAGATTCCTATAGGTACTGAAGCCCAAAATACCCGCATGGAACCCCGTTCGGGCCCCGAGCATGTACCATCTGTGTACTTGGGCCCTTGCGGGCATAGGATTTCTGGTTTGGGGGTGTAGGATTAGACTTTAGGGCTTAGGGTCGTCTGGGGTCTATAGGCTTTGGGGTGCTGATGTAGAGTTGGGGTCCATGGGACCTTGAGAGGCTTCAGCTAATCAACTGAAGAACCTTTCGGTTCGGATGGTTGCGTGAGTCTTCTACATGTCAGACCCTCTTACAATAGCAAAGAACCTTTCCTCTCACCTTGGATACCAAAACAGCTGAACCACAATGGAACTGCGGTCCTAGAAAAGCCGAAGCAAGCAACTGCTAGAAACCAAAAGAGGACATCAGCTAAGGTCTTTCCTTCGATCTCTTGCCCCCGAGAACAAAATCCTCACCCCTGATATTGAAGATTCCCATGAGAGCACCATTTCACACAAGGGACATACATCATGAGGGTTCGGGGCTTTGTTTTGAGGGAGAAGATTATTACCCTATACCTATACCTTGAATTGCTGTATTGCTGTTTCTGGTAAGGAGTTTTAACTAAGCTGCTGTAGTTAGGAAACCCTAATATTCACTAGATACCCCTACTATGGTAATTAACTTAAACCCTAAACCTGTCTACCCATCTTATGGTAACTTACTTTTAAGTTCATTAATTAACAGCAACCCAAACTGTTCTGTATATTAGACTTGCCGGGGCCGATGGCGGGTCGGTCTTGGCTGAAGGGATTCGTGATTCCTAGCACAAGGCTCGTATAGGCTTTAGATCTATAAGGGGGTTTAGGGTTTAGGGCTAAGGGGCAGTTTAGGGCTAAGGGGCAAGCCCATTCAAAGAAGTACCCGCATAGTTCTCGAATTTGCGGTTTCTTTTTCTTCGTGCTATACGCAATTTGTGGTCCTCCTTCTCTCACTTCCTGCTGGAGCACTGAAGTTGCTGGAGCACTAAAGTTACTCTAGTGCAAAAGCACAGTGAGCGAAGTCAAAGGTACATGACATACCTGAAGCCCCTAACTCAGCCTCTTCTTGGACCCTCCAAGTACCCGCTATTCTTAGGGCTAAGGGTTTAGGGTTTAGGGCCTAGGTACTCTATAACCCCAATTTATGGATACTTGGAACAAGGAAGTTCTTGGTTGAAAAAAATGCAAGTGGCTTTGTGCTGGCAGCCACGCGAGCGTTTCGGCAATCCGTGAAAGTCACAAAGCCGGAGTGACCGTTTACCTTGGTGCGAGGTTTTTGTCACTTATCCTTTAGGCGGACCCCCCACCCTGTAATAGTGACTATAGGGGATAATAAGGATTATATTAGGGCCCTCTTATATTCCTATTATGCCACTATTACAGGGTCGGGGGTCCTCCTAAACTATCCTTTCCCCTCCCTGTAAGTAAATGAAGGGCCCTAAATGATGACCGATATCATGGGCCCAGATTCCTTGTCAATTATGGCACAGGGTACCTTCATAGACCACAAAATGAGTTTGGTACTAATCTAGGCCCTACATTAAATGATTCCTTAGCCCCCATATAAGCCCCTTTTCCAAATTTCACTTTCCGTTCTCTTGTCTATTCGACTCCCCATTATTGGTGATTATTCGAGCGCCTACGCCATGAACACTTGATGCCAGCCACACTAAACGCCCCTTATACCCAAAGTCCTACCCAACCTTTGCCTAGGGCAAGTTTCATGCAGCCTGCGGCCATTGCATGTGGCCTACTTTCGCTCTTAAGGCTTAGGGTTTAGGGCTTTGGGTTTTAGAGAACTTTAAACCCTAAACTCTAAAAGCCCTCAACCCTAAACCCTAAACCCCTAATCCTTAAATCCTAACCCCTGTGAATCCTAAAACCTCAACCCTAAACCCCTTTGAAGTTTAGGGTTCAGCCTGCGGCTCTTGGGGAAACCTTGCCTCGCAGCTATTTACCCGAAGAAGGGTACACTTGGGTACCTTGAATATATCATTTGGAATGTTTTATATTCGGCGGGCTGGGGGGGGTAATGCTAGGGGAGGGGATTAATACACTGAAGCTTGAATGCCTGACTCCCCAGAAGCCCTTTAGTGATCCCCCTTCCACTGCACGAATTCGGAGCGGTGTGGTTGAAAAGGCCGGCCTGTACCATCTTCTCAATACGGGCCCAGGTCATAATGAGCACGATGTGGGATGCTTTGATGCTTCGAGGCTTTGCAAACCATCGAACTCATGGGATTCGTACTGCGCATGACAGCCAGCAAGTAGGATAGGCTCAGCGAGAACTAGCCACCCTGGTTCAATCATCAACGCTATGCAAGTCGCAACAGCAAAAACATCGATTGCGAAAGACGAGCTGGAAACCCAAGCCAGTACATGAGCTATAGTCTAAACTCCTAGTGTCCCCCTTAATAAGCCTTATAGTAGTGCCCTATATATAATCCCCCATATAACCCCCTTCAAGGAGATAAGACTACAGCTCACGTGTCGGCACCCGACTCTGCTTTCAAAGAAGGATGCTGTAGACAATCCTGGTGCCATCCAAAACCTCCATGTAGAAGTTTCTCTCAAGAATGTCTTTATATGATCCTCGAGGGGGTTCCCATGAGGCCCATGCACTGCTCGGGTCTCCAAGGGTACCCTTCTGTTGAAAGCCTCCCAGATGTCAAAAGAACTGCAATGGCTGGAAAAGCAGAGGCGCTCCGCCAGCCCCGGCTTTTGCGTCCTGAGCTTCCGGTTTAGGCTTTAAGGCGTTGGATTTAGCTTTTGTGTTCAGGGGCAGGTTCTGTACTTGGGTTGTAGGCTTCTTGGAGGCCACTGTCCCCCTCAAGATGTCTGCTTCATTTAGCTGTGATAGCGGTGCCAACAATTTCGGAAAACGCGAAAACAAGCTGGCAACTTCACGCGGTTTGTAAAACTGACAGGGGGGAGGTTGCGCAGGGCCTAAATTTAAACCGTAAACACTTCATTGCAGCGACTGCGGACTTGAGAGTACATTAACGCATGTACCTCAATTCCAAACTCCTGGGAGGATCTGGAATCTAGAAATTAAATACTTGTCGGGACTCCTAGAAATTACCCCGTAGTACAGGTGTAATTTTCAAGGAAAGGGTTTAGGGTTTCCAGTTTAAGGTTTTTTGTGCAAGGTTTAGGGGCTAGCCCGGCAACACACGCGACCATTAGGGACTGTTGCAGCAGGCGGCTTCCAAGCACAGTTCCTGTTTAGGGTTTAGGTTTTAGGGCCCGTCGTCCTTGTCCTTCTTAGTACTTCAGACCTCAAGTAAATCCAGCTTCCATTTCATCATCACTGTTCTTTTTCCTTTGATTCTGCATCATTAATGTACTATTGCCTTGGGATCCCTGTAATTCCTGCCCTCTAAGTATAAGCTGCTGCATGTCCCCAATATAATCCATAACCATGACCTATGGAAACGCGATTTAGGGCTAGGGTTTAGGGCTTATGGACCCCAACCGTCCCTCCCCCTTGCGCAAGCAAGCCTTGGCGATGCTGTCGCGATATTGAAGCACTTCCTGCATCACCAGAAGCAAAAAGGGTCCAGGTAGAGCTGTAGTAACTAACCATAGTGGAGAATCCAATATGCGAGAGAAACTATGAAATGAAACAGAAATTGGATTTATACAGGGCGTCAGTGACTGTAGTATTATACTTGGGCCCGAATGTAATTATGTCGGAACACCCTTGGAGTGCAAGGATACTATACCTTCTTGGACCGTTCAGGAAGCCTGCCAAAAGTGTCGCCAGAAAAAGCACACACAATTCAACTCGAGGGTTTACCTTGTCAAGGTCTGCCAAGAGAGACCCTAGCAGAATCTGTTCTCAAGCTTCACTTTCGCAAGTCGACAAAATTGACCGACTTGTTTGGCAACATCCAGTAGCACCCACTTAGCTACTGTAAAGGGCCCACGCGCTTGCTGCCAACCTGACTGTTCACATGCACAACCCTAAGCCCAAAACTGTAGGCCCCAAACTTTGAAGAGAGGGAATCTTGACAAGATTCGATGGAAACCTTTGGCACCTCCACAAGCCGTACCTCTCAAGCCCTACACCGACACCGTCACCCGGAAAGCCTAAACCCCCAGATCCCAAACCCCCAAACCCAACTCCCTTACCCCTAAACTTTACATGTACCTTACATACCCGAAACCCTACACCACTGTGAACCTGGAAGCCTTTAAGCCCTAAACCTAAATCCCTACACCCCTAAAGACACCTAAATCCTAAGCCACTAAGCCCCTACACTCAGCACCCCTAACCCCTCCTAAACCCCCTAAGCCGCTAAAAACACTTAACCCTAAACCATATAAACCCTAAACTCTATAATTGAACCCTAGACACCATAAACGCCCTAAACCCTATAAACATAAACCCTAAACCCTGTAACTACACCCTAAACCCCTAAACCCCCCAGAAGCCCCCGAAAGATGCCTGCTTCTTCGTCTCCACCTGCGCCTTCCAGTAATCGATGGCATCCTCCGAGCCGCTCATCCTGGGTTGCTGTTAAGGAACTTACAGTAAGTTACCACAATGGGTATATGGCATATATAGGGTATAACTTGAACAAAGTTACCGCAATGGGTATATATACCTTAACAGCAGCCCAGCATCAGAGGTTTGAACTGCGGCCGCTGGTCTTCCTCAGTGTTCTAAGGGGTTTAGGATTTAGAGGGTTTAGGGTTGAGAGTTTGGGGTTTAGGGGTCCCAAAAAATGTAAGGATTATGTAAGGATACATGTATATACAGGTCTTATGTAGGGATTCCCCACAGATACATAAAGATTATATAGGGACTATCCCGAAAAATGGCCATAAGGTAGGTTCCCTTGTTTGGTGAAGATCCAGGGTTTAGGGTTTAGGGTTTTAGGGTTTAGGGTTTCAGGGTCTAGGGTTTTAGGGTTTTAGGGTTTTAGGGTTCAGGGTTCAGGGTTTCCTCTTTTCAAGAAGTGTACTCCCGGTGGTCCGTCCTTCAAAAAAACCTGTAGAACAACCCTCAATTCATCTTTTGTCAGTGTCTCATATTGCATATAGGTATTGCATGGAATTTTGTAAGGTTCTGTAAATTGTAACCAGGGCTGGTGTAGAGATATTAGGTAAAGATTTTAGAGTTTCCCGAAAAAAAAGGGCGGGGCGGGGGGGGCGGGGTACCCTTTGGGGATCGTATCTTGCGGACCATACATTTCCGCATTTTCGACTGGGGTGACTACGTGATGTCTGCAAACATCCTTTTCAGAGACAATGAATTTCACTTGTGAGTCTTTCGTGTAAATCATTTCAGGGCTAAACTCATGTCCTCCTCATCTTGCAATACTTTCGCGAAAGATTCCAAGTGTGGCTCTCAAGCCACTACAACCCATTTCAAAGCAGCTGGAACATGCCTGGCGATATGAGATTGAAGCATGACAGTGACAAGCAGCCATGTGAGAATGCGTAGAAACTGGGGCAACGACAAGAAACAGCAAGTTAACCAGGCATAGTTTCAGCAGCCATGACACGACAGCAGCAATATCGGTGACAGCAATACAGAAGCATCAGTAGCAGCAAAGCAGCAGTTGGAGTAGCACTTGCAGTAGCAGCAGCATACCTTCATGGAATGTTGACAATGCTAGCTGCAAGGCGAAGCCTATGCCAAAAAACACAGGAGTTATTGTCTAAACTACATAAACAGGGGTTATATAGGGGATTATTATACGGGTTAATAAGGGGGATATAGGGGGTTATATAGGGGAGTATTATCGGGGTTACTATAGAAGTTAAGACTATAGCTCACATGCACTGCGTTCGGAGGCAAGGCTCCTGGCGGCCAGCATTTTCCCATTCCTGCGCACAGACAGGGGCTTTCGGGTTTAGGGCATTGCGCGCAATGATCATCACTGTGGTGTAAGGCCTAATGTCCTGTTCAGGGCTAAGGAATGTGAACCCGATAAGGGAGAATCAAATTCGAGAGGCAACAGAAAATGCAATGGACACTGGGTTTGTATGAGTCATAATCTAAACTCCTCGTATCCGCACTAGTAACCCCTATAGTCAGTAGTCCCCCATATAACCCCCGGTTTAATCCCCCTTAAGGAGTTTAGACTATGGCTCATACGTATAGATTTGGTGAAAGCATCCGCTTGTTTGCATTACAGTTGCCTGCCGCGTGCCTTGACTGTGGCATGCACCCTTGAACCCTTGACGACGAGTAGTAGAAGGCCTTCTAGAACGCTTCTGCTCTTAAACCCTACATCCGAAACATTCTCCAGGTGGCCTGTATGAACGTACAGGAACCCTCCTGTTGCTGCATTCCTCCTTAGTCTCCTACAACCTTGTATTTTGTAGGCTGGAGTAATCTGTTCTGCTCGAACGCAGTGTACAAACTCAAGGCCGGAAGCCCAACAAACGGAACTCCAAATTGGATGAGTATCAGATGTATGTCCGGCATTCAGCTGCCACATACAACATAAAATTGGCGCGAGGAACGGAAAAGGGAGGCCAGCGATTCAGACAATCCCTAACTCAGTATGACAGCTCGCCGTTCCCTGGCGAGCCTAGAAAACTTTAAGCCCGAGACATCTTGCACATCTACTCCCCACAAACCCGTGCAAACCCTAAACCCTGAATGCCTCAACACTTCAGCTCTCCCCCGGCAGTTTCCACTGCAGAAACGGGAAGACCCCTTGTAAACCCCAATATACTGTAGACTGATTCTGGGGCACATCCATGTACCCTGTGAAGGCACCCTTCATTTCCCATGGGAAGCCACCCCCCCCATCCCTCCTGTTCTACTTTCGCCAGTGCACCCACTGCCACCTGGAGCTGGGCAAAAACCTGGAGCAGCCCTAAGCTTACTCTGAACCCTAAAACGTGTAAGGCTTAGTGGGGGAGTGGGGGAGGAGTGGTGGAGTCGATCCCTGTAATTACTAGTTTGTGCGCAACTCCATATGATAGTACCGCGTTCTCCCTAATGAGCAGCCATAAGACGACTTGGTCTTAAAAGAGGCCCTCGGCTCGCGCATGTGCAGGATGTCTTCTGTGCACAGTTGTATGCATTCAGCCCTCAGACAAGGAGGGGGAGAGAAAATGTTGGCTGTAGGGTTTGCGTGCTTAACCCTCAGCTTCAACCAGACCCTAAACCCGAAGCCCTACAGGGGGGCGTGGGGGAATATGGCTACCATCATGGTAGACCATACAGGGATCATTACCGAAGGTTTCAGAGGGGCTCAGGAGTTCAGTTTATGTAGGGCGCAGAAGGTGTGCACATGTTCATACATGCTCACGTATATGCATATATAAGAATACATGTTCATGTGTATATGTATATGTATATGTATATGTACGTGTTTAGAAATACATGTATACATACATGCACATATGAGCGACGACTTTTGTTATGGTCGGGGCTAATTAACTGTATTTTTAATCCGTGTCCCCTGATCTCGTTCCCCTTAGAACGGAGGTGATTTC
>CAJNIZ010048299.1:4293-14304 GCA_905231905.1 Symbiodinium pilosum | reverse complement strand
GGCTTTACAACAAAAATACCGACGCGGCTAGTCTTCCTCTGTCTTACATGGATAAATGCCGCAGCTCATATAGGTGTGTGTGTGTGTACGAAAGGATGATGTGGGAGCAGTATGAAAAGGTACGAGGATGCTTGCTCATAAGTACCAATGCCTGCGAATTGGGAATGGTAGCAATGGTGCGTATACAGTTGAAACTTGCATCTACACTGATGGCGAGGCGAACTCCAAAAGCTGAAGCTAACAGCGTTCGAAACAACTTGCCATCATGGCCATGAGTCGCGTTCCCAAGGTGCGCAGATTATCAACGTCTCAGAGTTGTCTTTCTACCGGCTCCTCTTCAGGCCCAGGTTACTGCTTGCACCCTACTCCTGCGCCCATGCGACAGCTCACGCGCAGTCCTGGCAGGAGTCGAGCCTCCAAGCATGCCGCCCTAAAACCGAAATAGTAATCTCCATTTTACTTTCCATTATGCTTCTATAACCTCAAGATATACCCTATTATAATGCAGTAGTTTCCATTTTCCATTATCCCTATAGAACCCTATTCCTACTACATATGACATTACTAGTATTGAAATAAAAATGGTAGGTTTCCATGTCATTGTGCTCCATTATTATTGGGGTAATATTCCTATATACCCCTTAAAGGGACCTAGGGCTTCGATTTCATTGTTTATTTTCCATTTGATTCTCCTATATCAGGGTAATAATATTACCTATATATAACCCATGCATCATGCGCTGAGAGGCGGCTTCCAACTCTGGCATGTTCTTGCAGACGTGGACGGCCTCCGGCACACAGGTATTTGCGAAAGCATGGCTACTCCCTGGCATTGGGGTAGAGCAGCGGATCGTAATTGTCTACCACAATCTTACATTCCCAACGCAACCCATCAAGCACATCGCAACAACTAGCCGGATGAGGATGCCTCACATTTTGTCTGGCATCAAGCATCCAGTGTGTTATAGTCCCCCTTAAGTAGATAGAATATGGGGTATATGGGGATCTGATTATAATATAAGCAAAGGCCATATCCTATCTACTTGAGGGGACCATAGCCCTCTGCATGTTGCTACCGGTAGTCTTGTTTCAAATGCTGCCATCATTGTTCAGGCATGGTCTGCTCAGCTCCTCATTGCTTCTTCATAAAGTAGTTAACTCTCTTCCCAAATACCAGTGCTAAAAACATTCGAACTTTATATGGTTACCAGACAAGACCAACAAAGGTTAAAGTTCTTCTACCGGCTAAGTAAGTCAATGTAAGTTCGCTGAAGTGAGCTTTTCCAGATGAAGCAGGTCTTGCCGGGTTCGCTACCAGGGATCTGCACTGAAATCCGGTGAAGGCGGTGAAGGCACGTGGGGTAAGCCACGCACGGAGCTCAACTTACCTGATCTTGCATACTCCGTCGAGTGGCAAAAGACAATGATAATAGGAATAGCAGTGATAACAGTAATAACAGTAAGAACTGTAATCATGAATACCAGGGTCAACCTGATGCACGGAGAGCCGGGCCTTCACATCGCCTTCGCTGAACATTCGTGTAAAGTACTCCTGCCCGGTCTCACATGTGCAGGCGTGCGAAGGAAGATCTTCAAAGCAGTTACTCCTGGCAGCACAGACCATGTACAAATGATACTGCGCCCCAGGCCTCAAGCAAACACATTTTGCATGATGAATCTGCAAGAAGCTGCAAGCTACTATTTACGGAAAGGTTTTGGGAGTGCTACCATTTGGCCTTCCCTGTGTGGCTTAGCTCCGGCCACCAACTTACCTCACGGCCATTAATAAACAAAATCACGCCTGGCTGCGTGTAATTATACTGCCAAGTTTAGCTACATTCTGTAGGATGATGCCGGACGCATTGCCCACTAGAGATTCTCACCCGGTGTCCCAGGCCTCACAGACAAACGGACACGATGAATAAGTCAGAACATGATAGCTTTTTTCCTAACTGACCATTATTCTGATTTTCACTGTTATTAGCATCAAAATTATTGGTAGCATCACTATTTATTACGGTCATTATTCTTGTGTTCTCCCTAATTAAGCACTGAAACCTTGAAACAGCAGCAGCTATGGGGTCCTGCACTTTCTCATCTGACTGGTACTCGGTGGGAATGCCTGCACTGTTTGGCTGCCAAGGGCCGTACAAACACGCTGCTTTTCTGGTGTTTTGGTGATCAAAGTTGAGGGAACCCCAAAACCGCCAGCTGTCAGCCACTCTTACACAACGTTTCCTTTGCCGGCTGTGCATGGCGACTCCTGCATTTCAGTGACACTCATTCGAGGCTGACTTTCGCGGGCATAGATACCAGCACAGACCTACTCACCTCCGCAAAACCAACTCTTTTACTTCAAAGCCTATAAGCTTTTAGGATCCTAGAATTAGGCATTATGCTATATTAGCAACCCCATGCTATCCCAGTTGTAGCGCCTTTGTAAGTAGGCTACCCCAAGGCAAGCCTTCCACCATCACCGTCGAGGCTTGAGGCAGCCTCTGCTGCTTTAGCCAGGTGAAGCGAGATCTACAAAACATGCCTCAGCAGGGGAAAAACTGGAGGGGCGTTGGATTCATTTGCTGGCAGGTTGGGCGGGTCAGGTTGGTTGAGAATTAAGAGCAAAGGTTGAGTAGAAATGATAATTTCCCAAAATAAGGGGACCCCAACATAGACCCCAAAATATTATAATCCTTATTACGGGGACCCCCAAAATGGTACCCCTAATTATGGGAAACCCCCAAATGGACCTATACAAGCACCCAACAGGTTGTGAACCGCTGAGGTGTCCTGCTCTCACTACGCGCTAGCTTAGCACCTTCAGCAAGAATAGGGTTTAGGGTTTAGGGTTCAGGGTTTAGGGGTTCAGGGTTTAGGGTTTAGGGGTTCAGGGGTTTAGGGGTTTAGGGGTTTAAGGTTTAGGGTCCAAAACTAACCAGTCCCTGCAATCAATGTGAACCCTTCTTTCCCTGCAGGTTAGTCTGAGATTCACAATGACTATTTCAAAAATCAGACCGACTGCGCATGTATACCTGTAGTCCCCTGAAGTAGATAGAATATGGTTTTAGGTATGTATATTATAATAAGGTCCCATATACCCCATATTCTATCTACTTAAGGGGGACTATACTCCCCCTTGCAACAGTCAGTTCTCTAATCTCTGTCTGAAGCTTTGATGTGGCTAGCTTCGTTGGCAGCCTCACCATGAGCAAGAGGAATCAACATGAACATGGTGATCTTGCAAATAATGATAGTAAAAAATAGCACGAATATTTTTAGCGGTAGTAGCAATAATAGTAGTAGTAATAATAACGGTACTCATAGTAATGATAGCAATAATCTGCAGCTTGCGGCCCAGTGTCGCATGGACTTCAGGGTCTCATGCCGCACAACATGCACGACAAGGATGGTGATCAAGGCATAAACGTAATACCTGCAGCATGTGCTTTTCCGAGTTGGCAGATATCAAAAGACACCAGGCTCAAAAACCCATATCACAGTTATGAGTCATCACGGTGGAAGTGGAGAAGACAGCTCTTAGAGGTGCACATGAGGCAATATAAAACCCTATAAGCCCAAGTAAGTACATGTACGTAGGAACCGCAGAGCAAAAGTGAGTAGGCGCCCGCTTGAGCGGTCATGTTCGGAACGATAGATTGCGCTGCATCCGTTTTAAAAGCATTGTTTAATCAAATTGCCAACGGCGCGGATCATGAATGCCCAACCCCGACTTGCATCCATGCGTAGGACCGGGTAGACACATGCAGCCCCCGAAGACCCAAACCCAGTGCAACGAACATGCTTTTTTTAACAGTGCAAAATTTGCCGGGGCATGTTACAACTTGGACTGAAGCTGCTCCACTTCAACATCAGCAGCTTGGTGCACAAAGCTTTTTGTATGACTTGGACGCCGGAGGGTTTAAAAAAATGTGTACAAACCCAACATCTTATAATCCCTATGACAGGGACTGCCAACCAGGCCGGCCCTGATTGTCGGAAACCCTCATCCCTACTTGTAAATCACTCTATAATCACAATTTCCATGTCACGTTCCATGTTGTTTTCGTTTGGTTCTCGAATGTTGGCGTAATTTCCTCCTCAACCCTACATCATCCCTATATATCCCTACAAAGGTCAAAGCCCAGCGGCAACCATGGGTGGCCGATCGACACGTTGCCCATAGCGATTCCTGCAGAATACGGGAAGCATGCTGGGTTATATGGGGTTAGAGAGGGGTTCTATGGGGCTTAGATAAGGGGTTGAATACGAAAGCATCTGCAGCCAGAAGAGGGCAAGCGAACCACAGGATAAGACCAGGGGCGCTTTCCCAAAACTGTCAGCCTTCTCAGATGCTAGCTTTGACTATGGTCGTGTCTGTTGCACTTGAACCATATGTAGAGAATTTGAGGGAGAAAGCTCAATCTTCTTAAGAACAGCGGTAAGTACACGAATCCACCTATCAACCTCTCGTCTTCCTGTGGGCTCTCCGCACCTGATTGGCGAAAGATGAAAATATCCAATATTTGCAGAAATAGCGTTTATTTAACATAGGGAAGGGAGCACAACACTTGCACCTTGACAACTCAAGTCAAGTCTCGGCTGAGGTTGTCTCCCACCTGCAGAAGGCATGCAGGTAGCTGCAGGATTGCAGAACCTTCTTCATACGGCAAACCGGGGCCTTGGAGGCTATCCGAGACTTGGCAAATAGGCATGGGGCGGATTGGTTGGAACAAGGCTTTTGGGGTGAATTGTGGCATAATTCTATAAAAAAAAGAACATGAAGGAACGGTATGATCGACTGTACAGTCGGTCTGGACAGGACTGGACGGTTTGGCCTTAGATTCTTAGATTTACGTAGCTGGTTCATTTGTGGAATAAACGGTGCTGCGCTATTCCAGGTTGTTCAGGGTTTGAGCTGAGACTCCCAACTTTCAAAAATCAGCTGCTATCTCGATGCCACTGCTTAGCACAGTTAATAAATACTCAGAGTCTTCCTGGACCTCCAAGAGTAAGTAAAACATGACACAGCAGCCCCAAAAAGAATCTGCTCATTTATTCACCCTATTTGGGCAAAAATCCGCTCTAGTTATGGGCACATGGGAGGTTTAGGTATTGGGGATGAATCTCATGTTTTTCACAATCTTCATGTGAAGCCACCTCGAATACACGCGCGTCGAGCCAACCATCGTGCTAAGGACACCACACTGATGGAGGAAACAACACTTGAGTAGGGTTGTTGTAGTTGAACCTAGTAAGATTATATTCCTTACATAAGATAAGATTATATTCCTTGTATAAGAAAGATACCATACCCCAAAAGGACGATATAATCTTCCTCTATATTAGGGTACCATAATAAAAAATCTTGGACATCAGTCGGTCATCGCAGTCAGGCGCTAAGCACTTTGGCTCCTCGAATAATGAATAGTCTAGAGCAAATTAGAATCGCAAGATAATGGCGTCTCCAAATCAAGTCCCTATATAAGATACCAGAACCCAAAGAGGGTATAATCTTATTCTATATTGCGTACCCCCGTATAAAGTGCTACTCTTCTCACCTGGCCTAAGTTATTGAATTCGAGAGAGCCTTTCGCTGACCCACCTATGCACAAGTAGAGCTGAGAGTATGTAGTAGTTTACATTTTCTTTTTCATTATCCTTATGTATCCCTGATCCCTATACGACCCAAGTTTCCATTCCATTTTCCAGCACAACAGAGGCAAAGTTAAAAAACTTCACGTTCAAGGGGGGTGAAGAATACAATCCTGCTCTGCTCCCAAGCTCGTTTCTTGCAGTCTTTTTTTTCTCGGAGCCTCTTCAAACTTTAGCATGAGTTCGCTGAACGCCCAAACAGTAGCTTCCATTTTCGTGTCCATTATCCCAAAATAACCCTAATATCAAATTGGCGAGCACGCCTCAACCTCCAACCTCAAAGGTGTCCAAATTTACTTTGTGGGACCCTTGTGCTTAACCCAGACCCCTGATTAATCAACCCCTTCCCTTACTAGGGGTTATAACAGGGATCTTAAGATCAAGGCCCTTAAAAGAAGGGGGGTTACTAATCACGTGTCTATATGATGCTAATTAATGGGTTGGGGAACCTACTTACACAGGGTTGCTATGGGGTTATAGCAATAGCGGGCTGGTGAATGGGATATAACATATTACCCAACTCGAGGGTCTTTCACAGTAAGGCCAAATACGATTCAAATAGAGCAGCCATTGTAAGAGATTGTCAATCTTATGTTGATGAATGCCCCCTCCCCGCAAGTCCCCTAAAGAACCCTCCAAACCCTAAATCCTAAACCTTCCCTATTCCCCCATCTTCCTGGAGCTAGTGGGCAAAGCTTGGGTGCGGATTCTCGCCTTCTCAGCATCACCGTGCCCGAAGAAAAAGTTCAGCAAGCCCATGACAATCAGCATGGGAACCCCGATCCTGCTTCAACAAAGGGCATACATTAGGTCCCACCCTGTACTTGTGGTGGAATCAAGATAATAATACAGGAGGATCCTACTATAATTACAATTACCAGTATCCCTTATGGTCACTATTACGTCCGCGAGCCCGCACCATGGCAACATGTCCAGGCTAATCTGTTCTCTAAGGCAGCCAGCACTTTTCACTCAAAAAACTGGGGAATTCAGGGAGGTCCAATGTCTAGGCAAGAGTCCTCCATAGCAGCCGCATGGACATGGCAGTAAACTCCAGAAGCATTGCATGGTCAAGTCCGGCATACTTCACCTCTGAAGGGTTGCGGCTTCCGGATGTGCATGTGGAATAGGGATTGGGGACAAAGCTCCGGGCTTGTGGTGCCAAAAGCAAAAGCGGTAGAGCGTACTGGGCATAGGGCAACCGTCACTGCCTTTGACATGAAAAAAAGTTGTCACTGGTGCACTAACAGATCAAGCATGCTAGCTTGGTGTAGGACGCGCTGCCCATTGTAATGTCATGTTTGGCATGAATGCACAACACATCATGCAGAATGCCTCAGTCCTCATTATGCACGTACATACCATACATACTCACATATACGCATCTGTCCTGACCCTCAGCCCTAAATCATCCCACAAAAGCCGTACTTCTGGTATGCTGCCCAGCTGCGTGCTCGGCATGGGTCTTTGCCAGGGAAGCCACTGCCCAAGAGCTAAAGTCTTCGGCCTTGTTTTCCTAGCTAACCTTAATGGGTACTTACCCAAAGTAGGGGGACCCCAAGATAGACGCCAAAATGCGACAATCCTTATTACAAGGACCCCAGAAAAGGTACCCATAATTTTGGGAACCCCCGAAAGGGGAACCTTAAGAAGGGGTAGAAGGACCTGTTTCTTGAGCATGCAGCCTCAAGCATGTAACCCAAGGATCCTTATCATAAAGCGCCACCCAAAAAAGGCCCTGGCAATTTTGAGAAACCTCAGTGCTGAATCAAGGTTCCCAGATTTTTTTTATGATCCTCATTATGAGGATTTCTGAAGAGGAACAACTTGCACCTACAAAATTCCAAGGTTGAAGCTGACCATCCTCTGAGTCACAACCAGTAAATAGGATGTTAATATAGGACCCTTGAAGAGAGGGGTATAGGCGGTATAGGGTCATGTAGGGGTTGTATAAGGACTATAGAGGGATCTAATGGGATCTATTGGGTTTAGCGCCCCTGTGCAGTGACAGTCTGTAGTAGAATTTATTTTTTCGGATTGCTATCCAACTGTTACTGGGGGCAGTGCCCGAAAGGTCGTACCAATACCTCCTAAACCACACACATCCAGGTGCTCACTACACAGCCCTTACGGGAAGGAGCGCCATCCTTCATATTGCAATCCATGCGGCAGGCTTGTCGGGAACCCGAATGTCTTCCTGAAACACCAACAAAGTTGCATCTTTAGGCTGGAGCCCCACGGCCTAGGGTTTTTGGTATCGGGTAGGTATATTATGGACCAGGGACACCAAAACCTGACTGGTTAGCCCAGTAAGCCAGTTTCAAGAAGAGGGATTGGATTCGGGCGTTGAGCCTCCAGAAGACTCGTGTTGGCAGCCGATGGTGTAATTCGTATCGCTCAAAGCCTCCAACCTCCCCCCCTGCGTCCTCTGAC
Source organism: Symbiodinium pilosum (assembly GCA_905231905.1). Classification (NCBI taxonomy): domain Eukaryota; class Dinophyceae; order Suessiales; family Symbiodiniaceae; genus Symbiodinium; species Symbiodinium pilosum. Next base: position 6,222 of record CAJNIZ010048299.1, on the reverse strand, counting down.
GCCTACTGTCTGCAAAACTGATGCTGTTGCCATCACAACCATCATGTCCGAAAAATTCAAGCTTCCACACGGACTGTGTAGAGCGAGCTCCTAGGCCAGAATGCTACACCCTCACACTGCGGATTGGCGTCTGGAGTTCGCTCGCAATTGAAATTATACATCAACGGATATCTCGGCCGCAGGATTACGAAAGCCACGATCGATGCAGCCACCATTCCACCGTTCCTGAGGCACACAAACTCTACAGAGTTACAGAGATGCATGTGAATGGCGCACCATGATTAAGACTGCGGATTGCAGGTTTCGGGCCACTGAACTAAACTGCTCAGCCTTCCTTCACAAAGTCGGGCAGTCTGTGATCCGATTTCTCGGTACCAAAATCGTAGAAGCCAGGACCCCGAGGAAACCAACAACCTCAAAATGAACAGTTCCTCCCTCGGCATGCAGCGAAAGGTCGTGACGATTCCTGTCAGTAAGGTTTCCAGATCACCAGCTGCGTTCGTCTCAACGCCTGAGACCTGGGCCAAGTCAGGCACCCTCCGTTGCGTCTCGCATGAGTATAGGCTGCTTTTTCGTTTCCACTTACTAGCACTGTGCTCTTGATGAAAATTGTCGCCCTGTACCTGATACTTTGGGTCCTGCTTCAACCGCAGGACCAGCACAATGTCAGGAAGGATTCTTGTGTGGCTACATGGGCCGACTTGAATCTGCCAAGGTCTCAAAGCCATGGGCCCATGTCAGGCTTTTCTCCGGGGTACAAGGCAGCGCTTCTCTTGAAAATTGCTCACAACTGCGGCAATATCCGATTCCGAAGCTTCGACATTCTTGCAGAGCCTCCATTGATGGGCTTCCGTCATCTTGTAGAGTATAAAGGGAAAGTCCTCGTAGTGAAAACGTGCTGGCTGCCAACATGCTCTACTGAAATCATCCGAAATCAAGCGGAGGCGTAAGTCTTAAACAACTGTTTGACCGCTCCGCAGATTTCCTACGAGCCACTTTCTTTATCTCTGTACGTGCCAGCAATGTGAACCTATCATCGAGAGCAAGTTTGAAGGATTACCGACTCACCGGCCAGAACCCTATGTTCTGTCGTACTTGATAGCACGGTCTGACCGTGGCTGAGCGCATCCACAGGATACCTGCACGCACAGCATCCTGCCAAATTTACTGGTAAGAGGCTGGAATCAAGACGTGCAAAGGGTTTCCAAGATTGCTTTTGATAAGGTTTAGGGTTCCCAGAAGGTCCAAGTACCCAATAATTAGGTACTTGGGTTTGGGTACAGGTTTTTGGAAAGTATATGATATGACAAGCTGCCGCAGCAGCATCCAACCCTGCAGCCGCAGTCGTGGAGATTTCAACGTCCGGCTCCTTCGCGCAGGCGCCGAAATTCTATCATTCGAACACTCACCGATGACTGGGGCTTTCATGATGCATGGGGCAGACACAGCGACATTCAGTAGTGATCACTTGCTCGGACAAGCACGGGTCAGGCATGTGTCGTTGGATAACACCACTAACCTAAACCTAATTCTTGATTTACTTCCTAGAAAAAAGCCCTACGTTGTACCATATCCCCAAGGGTCCAAGTACCTAAACCCAAGTACTTAATTACTGGGTACTTGGACCTTCTGGGAACCCTAAACCCTAAATGCTAAACCTTAAACCCTAAATCATAAACCCTAAACCCTAAGTAGTTGGACCCTCTGGGTATATGTATATATATATACATATATACACACACACATATANNTATATATATATATGTACACATATAAATCTATACACATATATACACATTTACTTATTTATTCGTAGATTTAGCATCCTTTGGGTAAGCCTGCAGGCCATCCTGGTGGCTCGCGTGCTTGTGGGTCGCACCGTTGGCGCTTACCTTGGAATCAGATAATAACCCAGACCCCCTAAAGGAT
>CAJNIZ010048298.1:22894-33363 GCA_905231905.1 Symbiodinium pilosum | reverse complement strand
GGCAAGGGTTGGTCGGATGTGCTCTTCGACAACCACCAGATCGACTTGAACGGGAATGTGGCCATTGCTATGGGGAACTACTTCTTTGCCCTTTGCTTGTCATTGAATCACATGACAGAATTTTGTGTGAATACTTGAACTCCGAACTGTAAAAATGATCATTTCCAAGCAGCAAGGGTCAATAACATCCCAGGCCAGCGCAGCTGACGGAAGCATCAGCAAGGTGGAGTACACATTTGGCTACAGGAAGTGCGAGGAGCTCCGCTGTACTGTACTCCCGAGTAAGGTAAGGAATCCGTGACCATTCCTTCATGGGAAGCTCTGAATCCGTATAATCATCAAGTCGGTTGTTATCGCTAACATCCGGGGAAATGCCCTGCCTCCCTGGCAGGCAACCCAAACAACAAACCTCGTATAACCAGTCCCAAAATGCGGTGAGAATCTTCTTTTTTGAAGTGCGAGGATGGAAAGGTTCGCATCTGCCTCCATCACTCCTCGTTGCCTTATCCGGGCTGCGCGGCATCCGCACCACCAGCGGCAACGGAGGTTGCAGCATCGTCGGCACCTGCAGAGATGAGCTTCACTTCTGCTACGCCGGTGGCGGCCGCCTTCGTGGGATCCTCTGCAGCTCTTCTGCAACGACAGCCCAGCAAATTTGACCAGAAAACTCTTAGAGTAATGTTAAGAATGCAACATCTGATCCTAGAACCCATGGTGAGTTGTGATGCCGAGGTTCCCGAGGTTCATGGTGGTGGTGGTCAGGTTCGCCATTCCATTGGCTTCGCCTACTCCGTGCAGAAGGACCCCGGGCGGTTGGGAGGTTGGAGATCCAAGCTCTGCTGCGGTATCGATTCATCCTGTTTTAGGGTTTAGGGTTTAGGGTTTAGGGCTTTAAAATCTAGATGCCTATGGGAGGTGAGTTTTCTGTAAACTCTAAACCCTGCGTGTCCAGAAGCGAGACGGTCAAAAACAGGGCTGCCCTGACACCTCACGAGGATGCTCATGTGGACCTGGAATTTGGCAACGATGCTGCTTGGCATAGAATCATGGGTTCCTTAAGGGGGGAACCTAGGGGGCCCACGATAAAAGCAAGCAAGAAATGGCTTCAAAAGAAAGCAGCCTCTATCACAGTTTTTTGGAGAAAAGTGCGTGCAACGTCATTTGCAGAAGGACGCACCTCGTGTCACTTAGGTTGGCTACTTGCCGGATGGTACGCCAATGAACCTGGCGGGCAACAACATCAACCATCCCGAGAACATTGGACCAGACCCACATGCTCCAGGTGCGGCGGGGACCTCCAAATACGTTTTGGCCAAAGAGACAGGCCCTGGTGTTCGTGAGGGCCCCCCCAATTTCTGCCGGCTTGTGTTGGAGCCACGGGTTATGTTGCCCAGAGTGTTTTGTGCATCGATGAGGCTCGCCACTGCCGCGTGCTGTGTTCGCGAACGACGTGGGATACCTGCCCGACGGCACGCCCTTGAACAAGGCCGGAAACGCCATCAACCACCCCGAAACTTGGCGCAGGGAGTGAAACAAGACCTGTTTGCTGACATTCTTGTTTCCAGGTGCAGCCACCCGAAGGTTTTCGTGAGTCCATCTTGCTTGGCCAGGGCTCGGCGTTTAAACCTGGGTTTGCCGAGTTTTTGTTATCAGCTTGCACCCCAGGAAACCATTGGCCCAGATCCTCATTCTCCGGGCTCAGCTTTGCCACCATCAGCCTACGCCGCGGATGTGGGCTATCTTGTGGATGGCACACCCATTGAGGCCGCCGGCAACAATGCAGTCCACTAGATGCTGGCGGCAAAGGGCATGAGGTGGCATTCAGCAGTACACGAGGTGTGGCGTTGGGTGTCAGGCAAGCAGCACAGGTGGCAAAGAAACCACCATTTGAAGTGTGCTCAGAAAGGTTTGGAGCCATTCTGTTGCACTGTTGCTGCCCCAAGGCTTTTTGAGAGGCCGCGCAAACCTAGGAAGGGTATACCTGAGTCATATGCAGGTCGTATCTTGACACCTCTGGTAAGAAGTAGTAAAGATGACACTAATGTCTTGTAGTATACCTACCTAAGCGCAAACAATGGCAGTGACACAGTGTACGACAACACCCGTTTCTTTTGGCCAGCGGTGCTGAGCTGGGCTCACCATGTGAAGGCCAAAACTGATTATCCTTGTGGAGGTTTCCAATATTCTGGGGTTCCCTTCTTGGGGTTTAGGGTAAGGGTTTACCTACAGTAGGTATTAAGGGGCATGAACGCTAGGACCCTGAACTTTGGAAACACTCTTGTTTCTTAGACGTCGCAGTTGCAGCAGACAAGGGGCGAACGTGCCCGGCACATCAACTCTTAGTTCACCATTTAAGGGCTTCCCAAGAATTAGGGGGTACCTTTAAAGCGGGATTATAGGGATTATATAGGGGTATATAGGATAGTATATTTAGGGATTTATAGGGTTTAGGGTTTCCCAAATTTAGGGGTACCGTTTTGGGGGTCCCAATAATAGGGATTATATTCTCAAGTGGTCTATATTGGGGTCCACTTATTGGAAACTGCCATTGGAGCCATTCCATTTTACATGCAATCTTTCTGTGACTCGTTGCTTCCTAAAACAAATCCCAAATCTAAATAGTCGTTTCCAGCATCATTTCCGCTATTCCTATATAACCCTAATATATTCCCTATTATAAAATCGTATTTTCCATTTTTTTCCATTATCCCTACATCTAACCCCTAAGAATACCCATTGCTGGATCATTGCGTTGCATCTCCTGTGACTGCGACCATGGCCTTGATGGCCACCTGTAGGAAGCACTCGGCTTCTCGGCTTGAAGCGAACACAGCTTCATATTGCTGGTGCTTAAGGGAGAGTGGGGGAGTGGATTCTTACAATAGTCCCTGTACAAAAAAACCCATACCCCTGTAAAACGTCCAATATTTTCACTTGCCCGCTGCCCCTGAAGCACCAGTATCTCATGGTTTCCTTGTGGCATTCTGCCACCAAGCTCGTCTGCCTTTGTGCGGAGTTCATGACAGTGCGCCTGTAGCTTTCTCTACCACAGATTCGACACAGATGAGGTCCGACAGCATCCCCTGACCTTCAGACACTGTGCAGCGAGAAAGTTGCAAAACTGAGCACTCCATGCTGTTCTGCACAGTTCCGCCACGGAATGAAGCCTCATACGTATAAACCCTAATGTTGCATAGTACTCTCCATTATCTTTTCCATTACCTATATTGCCCTAAACCCAAAACACACTAAAATATTTATTTGCCAGAATCCCATATAACCATAAACCCTAAACCTTCATATGATATCATACAACCCCCATACAGCCCTAAACCCAAAAACCTAAACCCTAAACCCAAAACCCTAAACCCAAAACCCAATACCCTAAACCCTAAACCCCAATACCCTAAACCCTAAACCCCAATAACCCCAAAACCCTAAACCCTAAACCCAATATTTGGATTTCGTGAGGCGGGCCTGGACTGACTGTCTGGCGCTTCGACGAGAGTTGAGGGTTCTAGGGTTCTAGGGTTTTAGGGTTCTAACGTTTTAGGGTTCTAGGGGATTTAGGGTTTTTAGGGTTGTAGGGTTTTCGGGTTTTAGGGTTCTAGGGTTCTATGGTCTTGGGGTTGTAGGGTTTTAGGGTTGTAGGCTGTATGTTAAGAGTATATAGTTTACATCCTCATGATCGGGACGCCTGTTTTTTGGACATGCCCAGGAAAAGCTAGAGAAGGATCTGCTGGAGGAACGGAAGATGAAGACGTGCTACAAAGAGATCTTGCGCAGGCGAGAAGCGCCGAAGACCTGAATCTTGCCTTTAATTGCTGTACAATTGTAGTCCCGAGATTTGTTCACCTTTCCCATCACCCGGGAGTGGATGGGTACACAGGCACCCCAGAACTCTAAATTCAAAGCCCGAAGCCGTGTGGAGCAGGGGTTTTGTTTTGCTTCGGTGCTGCAATATGGGCAGGAAGAAACTTAATCTCAAGTTCAATTTGTTGGTAGTTTCGGCAGTTTGCGAAGCAGGTTCTGGAAATTTTGATCCACATCTTGATCAGTTTTTGGTAGGTTTTGCTAGTTTTTAGCATTTGTGCGCTTTTGTTGGGGTAGATTTTGCTAGATTGTAGTAGGCTTTGGAAGATTGTTGTAAACTTTGGTAGGTAGATAAATGTACTTTGAGGTAGGTTGTGCAAGGTTTTTCGTCGTTTTGGGGGGGTAGTGTATCAACGTCTTTAGTTTCGAAAGGTGGCTTCTGTTCGCTAGTAGTTGGGATCAACAATAGTATATCATCGTCTACTTTAGTATGCTATAGTATGAAAAAGAGCTAGTGCATCGTAACCTGGGCCTTTCGCATCCTCTCGCCGTTTCTACCTGGCGCTGCGTAGGGAATTAATTCCGAATGAACCCCTATACTTAGTAGTCCCCTGTGCCCCCATTGCCTGAAAAGCACCGGAGAGTGTTCGAGTACCATGACGCCCCAGAACCGCAAATCTGAGCAGGGGTTGGAGGCATTTCTGACAGCCGAGTGTCGAAGCCCTCACCGTAAGGATTAAAGAGTAGCTGGGAACAGCTGAACAAAAGATCGCAGAGCTCAACTGACAAAGCTCCGAGCTTAGAACTTGCTTTGGGAAACTGGACACCGCCCTTAACTCACGTGGAATCTCAGAATACCCCTGCCTCTCAGGAAAAGCAGTCTATGCAAAGCTTGCGTTGGATTTCAAGCTTGGGGGAGGGGGTAGGTGATGTGGGCAGACGCGTCAGGTGCTAACAGCAAAGGCTTGGCCGAGCAGCAAAAGCAGACCAAGCTCCGTGCAGCACTGAGACGGGAGTTTTTTTGAGATTTTATCGGATTTTTATTGGGATAATGCAAAATAACATGGAAACTATTACAATGGGCTATGCAGGGATTATAAAGGGAATTTTTGTGTTTCATTAGGGTCTAGGGCTTAAGATTTAGGGTTTGGTTGCTGTTAAGGAACTTAATTTAGGTCATCACGGGTATATGTAGTAATTAACAGGGTTTCCCCAGTACAGTACCTTAAATTAAGTTCCTTGACAGCAACCCAGCAATGCTTGCGCCATCTGCAGAACAGCAGGATGCATTTAGTTGCTTTCGCAGGGGAAGCGAAGGAGAAGGAGGTCATAACCCTGGCCGAAGAGAGCATGGTGCTCAGACACTGCTGCGTGAGCTGCATGCCAACAACATCCAACAATTCCCGCAGAATAGTGTAGCAATGTGTGGAGCAGCAAGTTGGTTTGTGTTTGCCTCTGTAGGAACGGCAGCAGAGAAGAGGAGATTGCAGGCGAGGCAGCATGCGCCGGGCAATCAGAGCATGGCATGATTTATTTGGGATACTGCTGGCTGCTACTGTATCTGGCTTCTCTCTCTGAAAGTTCGCATGGAAGACTTGTCTTTGATCCTCACCAGCCGCGCTGCATCTGGAATACTATGGTCCCCACATGTCCTCAATATTGAGTAAGATGAACAACTGTTGTAGCATTTGATGAGGAGGATAGGTTCCTATTTCATTCCACCACCGACAGCTGATCAGTTGGGAGGAGAAACAAACATTCTTGGACATGCTCGACAGGGCTGTCGCAAGCATGTCATCATCATTGCAGACTTCATAGTTCTCTATTGGTTCAAAGAATTGGGAGGAGAAGCAAAAATCGCTGGCCTCGACTGAGCAGCGATGAAGAAGCAAATGGCGAGCCCTGGTGGCACATCATCTAAGGGTTTCCAAAAACGGATTCCGTTGAGGGCGACCCCAGGTTCGATGAATCAGCCCCGTTGTGTGCTATCTGACAGAGATGCTTCAGCACATGAATGTTATCTGCTGGCACGGTCTCTTTGCAGATTGTTTTTGTGATCTTCTAGTTTGGAGTAGTATTGCATGGACCTGGCGCATGCTTTCTCTCAGTCCGCTGCCCTGGCTCGTGCAACGTAGTGATGAGGTTGCTCAGCATCATAAGCATCATCCGAGTTGCCGGGCAGAGGGATAAAAGCCCAGCACTTTAAAGCTTGAAGACCGAAATCCTAAAAACTGAGCCCTGCACTGCGCGATTAATTAAGGACAGAGTCCGAGGCGCCTGCAACCGAGCCCAACCAGGTTGCTTGCCTGGCCATGTTGTCCATGCGGGGTTTCTTAATTCATAAATCCAAAGGGCGACAGACTTGCAAAACAATGCTCTTGGAATAATGTCGTGGTAACAGGAAAGGTTGCTGAAAATCTGAGGTTGTCCTAAAGGTCCTTGTCTTCTGGTTATACTTGGGGTGACCATTTGAGATGATCCAGAGGGCTCGTGAAAGCTTCGCAAAAGAAGACGCCAAAGGAAAACACTTTTTTTTTTTTTTTCGCGAAAGATGTGGGACAAGAAATATCTTCTAGGATCTCATGTGGCTGCATTTGAGGCACCAGTTTCATGCTATTTATAATCAGTAGTTTCAAGGCCAACGCCTTGGTTTGAACTGGTATTGTACTGGAAGAGACACCATTCTCAACTGGCCCAGGCCCTCGAATAAGGAAACCGGTTTCTGTAATGCCTTCCCTTCGAAAAATCGAGTTTTTAGTGCGTTTTTTGCGGGAAGGTTCGCGAAGGACTTCGCGAAAGCTCGGGTTTGTCTTGAAGCAAGCAGGCAGTTGATTTTGTAGGCGCATACAATGATAGGAAGGGGGTTTGAGGACCATACAAGGGTATGAAGGATGTTTGGCGCCCAAGAGAAAGGTAGGAAGGCCGGGTTTTGGAAGTCCCTAGAGAGGTAGGAATGTGGTTTTGGAGGCTCATGAACTGGTATGATGGGAGGTGTTTAGGGTTCAGGGTTTAGGGTAGCAATGGGAGTTTGGAGGCCCATAATGAGACAGGCAGAAGAGGGTATGGCAGGCAGCCAAAGGCTTTGTGAAGTAAATCCCCTGCGCTGCCCTGTGCAACCAGACACCCACACATTTAGCCTGGAGATCCACGAACTAAGCAGATCGTGCAAGCTTGAGTATAGTGCAATGTTTGTATTGAAGTTGGTACCCGAAGTTGTCCAGTATCCCACAATAGGCTCCGCGAGAGTTTCGCGGGAGAAAACGTTAAAGGACAACATTTTTCCGTGAAAGTTGGCAATTTTCTGGTGAAACAATTTTGAACAGCCACCAGGTGCTTCCAATTGCATCTGCCAACAGGAGGGTCTGCTGTCACCAGCTGCGTTCAACTCAACTGATTGCCTGCTAAGGAGGACTGTGTCGCCACAGAGGTGCCCTCGGAGTGCTCTTGGGGAGGCTTGGTCAAATTGCTTTTGGCTTTGTACATGCATGCACGCTGCAAGCAAGTTTCGCATTTGCCACGTTTCCAGCCTTTCAGGGTGAAGACGAGGAAGAGGCGCAGGAGCCCGAGAAGGGCGAGAAGAAGCACCCCCAGGCAGCTTCAGGTTCAGAATCAGGCCATCAATTAGGGTGTACGGTTTAGGGTATGAAGCCCAGGTTCAAGGTTTGCGCCGGCTAAAGGTTTGCGCCGGCTAATGAACAGAACTTATGAGCTCTATTCTAAACTCCTTAAAGGGGAGAATGTTGGGGATTATATCGGGAATTATTGTAGGGCTTGCTAAGGGGGATACGGGATACACCTATCAGGGCGTTTTGCCGTGGTGACCCTCCTTGCGAACCCAGCCTTTAGGTGAACACCACTACTACTACTACTACTACGACTACTACTACTACTACTATTATTATTACTACTACTACAACAACAACAACTACTACAACAACAACAACAACAACTACTACTACTACTACTACTACTACTCTACTCTTATTATTATTGTTATTATTGTTATTATTATTATTATTACTATTATTGCTCTTAGTGTTATTTTTTCTCGTATGCCTGTCCGCCTCGATTGTTGCGCGCACTCTTCCCGTTGCTTGCGCTGAATGGGGACCGGGACCCCAAAAAGGTACCCTTGATTTTCGGAAATTACCAAGTGTTTTAGTGTTTTTGATGTTCAGCGTGGTCCAAGCTGGTAGCGATTGGGAGGGCAGCCTTGACAAATGCAGTGATTGGAGCTCTGCAAGAATAAGGCCTAAACCCCAAACCCTAGGTGTTCGTTGCTCACCTGGTGGTGCAAAATGTAAATAAGAAGCGACTGTGTGCCAAGATCAGGGTCTTCGTGTACCCTTCAAGTAGTAGCACCCTAAACCCTAAATAGTAGCTGACATTTTTCTTATCCATTCTCCCAATATAACCTTACATAAACCTATATAACACTATATGAGCACATAACCCTATACAACCCTACATAACCCTACACAACCCGACATAACCACGGGGGCTATGACCCGTAGGATGAGGCCTGGAATTTGACAATCTTCTCGCTTCCTGCTGGCGGATTCACGGGCAGTAAGAAGTGGGGCTAAAAGCAGAGCCTAATTATAGTTATAACCTAAACTAGGGTACTTGCAGGTCAGCTGGCATTGTGTTTTAATTCAGGGCGCAAATAATTTGTAACACAACCTCCATGAACCTCACGGTAGGTATTGCTGGGCCTGGCCACGCAGCTGTTTTGGCTGTTTCAGTGGGCTTGTTGCGCTGCATCCTTTCCGCACTCGCGGTCGTGTTCCGTGGCTGCCGCACATTGTCCCAGGTGCTGCGAGGGAGCCTCGAGTTACCACTCAGGTATATTGGGGTTGTATAGGACTGGAAATAAAATGGAAACTACTAGTATATTTGGGTTATATGGAGATAATGGAAAAGAAAATGGAAACTACTATTTAGGGTTTAGGATAATAGTACTTCGGGGGAATTCTTTTAGGGGTGCTGTAGGTCTACAGGGCAAAAGTTCATTTTGTGAACAGGAATTGTGATCAACTACTGCAATTACCACATTCAACATTGTCTAGGAGTATAGTAGACAGGCCAGTCTCAATTCTAATCACTGACGTGTAGCAGAACATTCCAGACCCTGGCCCTTGCTAAAGCCTATCCCGCCCCTGGTAGATATTCCTCAGTACAGGGTTTAGGGTTTGGGGTTTAGGGCTTAGGGTTTAGGAATTTTGGCAGCATTTAATCATGGGCGGCTGCGTGTTGTAATAGAGGAGGGCATACTGCCACGCAAGCAACAAGGGATCTGGCTTTCCCAGCCCCCAGTAAGGATCCTATGATCATGATATCACTTGTATAGGCTTGTTATTACATACCTGGGGCTACTAAGATCCTCTAAGTAGCTGTGAACCCTGTCCGTAACTACATATCCTTATAGGCTCTCAGTTTCCATTTCATTGTCCATTTCAGCTATAGTCTAAACTCCTTGAGAGGATTATGTAGGGGTTCTGTGGCGGAGACTTATAGGGGTTATTTCAACGGGCCAGGACTTAAGACTCATAAACCCTTAGCCCTAAACCCTAAACCGCTATCCTAAACCCTAAACCCAAAATAGTAGTTTCCATTTTATTTTCCACTATCCCCGGAGTTTAGATTTTGGCTCATTTGATGTTCCATCTGACTCCCAATATTCGAGAGGTTCGGGCTGCCACCATCCTCTCATTTCCAAACCCCGTCCCTCGCCCCTGAACCCTGAAACCCTTAAGCCCTTAAGCCTTAAATCCTGAAGCCCTAGACCCTGAACAGGAAATCTAAAAAGCTTTGTGGTTCAGTTTCTCTCAGACCTTGCCGCCCAAGTCTGTTTGGCTCCACACAGGGTTTGGGGTTTAAGGTTTAGGGTTTGGCGGCTCTTTAGGGACCCCCAAACCAGCGCGGAACTTGACAAGGGTTTAGGGTTTAGGGTCTATATAGGTTTTCCTGTTAGCTTAGGGGAGGGGGTAGGAGCCCTAGAAAAGTCTGGGACTGTGCTAGTTGACTAGACTTTGCGCGAAGCCTTCAGGGTCCGATAGGTGGTATTCGGACCTGCGGAGGTAGACGCCTTAAACCCTAAACCCTAAACCCCTAAGCCCTAAACCTAAGCCCTAACTAAACCCCAAACCCAAAACCCTAAACCCTAAACACATCGTTTCCTCATGATGCGTATACATTCCTGGGGTCCCTTATGGCCCCACGGTCTGGGAAGCTCTCACATGAGTGTAGTACTCGAAGTAGGAATCTCTAAGGTCCCTAACGCAGAGCTACTCTTATTTGGGTCAAGCACCGAAACACCTCTCGAATTCCAATGTTCAGGACCTTCCTGACCGTATTTCTGCCGCCGTATCCACAGGTGCCATGCAGCAAATCGACGTCGATGGCGCCACCTACACAAGGCAGATCCAACCCGTCTGCGGCTTCATTACAGGCGTCTAATATTAATATGAATAATATTCATAGTAATATCCATATTAGTAATATTCATATTACTAATATTCATATTATTGAACTTAATATTATTAGTCTTAAAATTACTAAAATTGAATTATCAACATTTCAAACAGACCTCGCCATGATTAATTAGTAAGTATGCGGGTCCCTACTAACTCAGTAGAGTAGTTTCCATTTTCTTT
>CAJNIZ010048298.1:8852-22496 GCA_905231905.1 Symbiodinium pilosum | reverse complement strand
CATTATCCCAATATTACCTGAATATACTATAGTAGCTTCCAGTTTCTTTTCCCTTTTCATTTTTCCCTAAACCCTAATTCCAATATACTATCGTAGCTTCCATTTTCTTTTCCATTACCTTGAGATATCCGGGGGCTAAAGCCTGAGCAACTCGTGAACGCTGACGCATGCAAGAAATTGGCGGGAACTTCATAGGGATAGGGATTGTATGGTTTAGGGACTATATAGGGATTATATAGGGATTACATAGCGGCCATATAGGGATACTGAGGTAACTATGGGGGTTATATAGGAAGAACGGAAAAGAAAATGGAAACTCATATAATGGGTTATACAGGGTTTAGGGTTGTGGGTAGCATCCCAGGATGTGGTCCAAGCTTAATCTTCGAAATGCAAAGCTATGTGCGAATGCCAAATTTGCCAGTTCATGCTGGATTCAGAAACCTGGGTGGGAAGGCGTTCAAGTTGGAAGCATGTAAGCCCTCCACATTGCTGCTGTGAAAGCTTGCGTTCTGTGTTTTGTTACCCAGCTAACAAGCCTGTAAACCCTAAACCCTAAACCCTAATCCCCTAAACACTTTGAACCCTAATCCCCTAAACTCTAGACCCTTATCCGCAATCCCCGAACGCCTGTTCCTCAGGAATACATTCCTTGAGCGGAAGGAGGACTTGGAGGAGAATCAGGCCCCGCCGCATGTCAGAGCTTCAGACAACTTGGGAGCCCTGAATCCGACGTTTAGGGTTTAGGGTTTAGGGTTTTGTTAAGTGGGTTCTAGCCAGATAGCCCCGCTTCGGCTACTTGAAGCATACCAATGCTTGCCGATGAGTCTACAAATGGGTTTTTGAGCATTGCTTCAGGTTCATGATGTCATAAGGCTTTCATATTCTGGGTTCCCTGACCAGCCTTCCATACTACCCCGCGCTAGGTTCCACTTTCATTCCGCTTAATTTGACCTATCCATAAGAAAGCTCAATTGAGGGCAACCTAGGGCGGGATAGCACGTGGGGTAATTAGCAGGGGAGCCCATGATCAGATGAGCCTGTTTTTTTTTTTGGGGTAAGTGTATGATTCCACTGCGATTGCTACTACAGCTTCAAGAACTAATTCCACTGCAACTCCACAACCGCTGCTTCCATTCTTATGCAGCTCGAAAAGTAACCATAGAGGTAAGAAGCAGACGTGATATGATAGTTTCATTCTAAATAGTAGTGCATAGCTGTACTACTACTGATACTACTTGTGGCGCTTGACAGAATCTAGCGGGTCATGGGGTAGGCAACCTACGTTTTCATGAGGGAAGCCTGGTTACGAGCACCCTAAACCCTAAACCCACCGGGAAGTCTACGTAGTCACGCGGCGGGAGCCCTCAACCCTAAACCCCAAACCGTGTGCATGCTTGAGCCTCGGTCCAGGGCGCCTTCAAGCGCCACAGCTCCGCCAAGGCTACCGATGGAACCCGAGTGTTGTGCTTTTGAGAAGATTGCAGTATCTTCAGAATACATGGGAATTTTTGCTGAGTTAGGGTTGCGTTCTGGAACGCCAGACTACTAGGTACCAGAATGTCATACTTGTTGCTCATCAAAAAGCAGCCCCAACGCAGAGCAGAAAGGGGTAACTCTTCGATATGCGAGACAGGTTTCGAATCCGGGGATGAATCCCAGAAGTGAATTTTAAAGGATCCAACTTGTTACGCCCAAATTTACGCCCAGTCACTTGTTACGCCCAAATATACGCCCAGTGGATGGAGTGCTTGCCTGGGCCAAAGCAAGCATGTTCGTCAACCTGTTGCAGCTGCCATAGCAGTAGTCATGGTCGTTATCTTCATGCGACAGGGCAGTGGTGCTTTTCGCTGTCATAGTAGTAGCTGTTGCTACTTCTGGTATGGTCACCGTTCCTACAGCAAACACTAAACCATAAACCTTATACCCTTAACCCAACGGCCCCACTCAGCTGTGTTGCCGTCCGACTGACTCGTGCAGACGGAAAAGAGTGTGCCAACAAATCGTTCCCCAAACCTTAAACCCCTAAACCCTAAACCCCGAACCATAAACACTTCTGTCTGAGAGAGGGTAGTCAGATCGCGGTAGTGAAGTCAGTCAACAATCATGTACCACGCTGTCTCCCTACCTGGAGGTAAGAACCCCGCGACGTGCCCGGCAGACATCAAAAGTCCAAGTGAGCTATCGTCTAAACTCCTTAAAGGGGGAATATATAGGGGATTATATAGGGGACTACTACAGGGGTTATTAAGGGGGATACTAGGAGTTTAGACAATGGCTCAAGTGGTTGTAGAAAAAACACTTCTGTCATGCGAGGCGCGGCTGGTTGACAGTGAGTATGCTTGGGGCTCAGTCGCATCAGGAGCGTCACTGCCCTGCAGCTTGCAAGAGTGTGTTTAGGTTCAGGGTCTAGGGTTTAGGGTCAAAGAAAGGCCTTTGAAGAAGAGAAAGAATCAAGAAGAAGCCCCAGCTTCATGAACGTGGGTATTTCCACAGCTGGGATATGGACCCCAAAATGTTATAATCATCATTATGGGGACCCCCCCGTGCCCCCCAAGAACTATTTTTTGGGAAGCCCTAATCCTGCATAAGACAGCAACTAATCAAAGTTTCCATTTCATTTTCCATTTTCTTTTCGATTTGATTCTCCATTATTGGGGTTGTAAATCCCCATATAACCCTTATATAACCCTCTATAACCCTATACCACCTAAGAACCCCATGTATGTCAGGAAGTTAGCCAGAAATGCTTGCGTCGCGGTCTTCATAAGATTTCAATATGCGATTTTGTGGGAAATGGGGGGCAGCAATATAAACTCCGATATACTATAATTCCGATTATGAGGCGTCCGAAGAAGGGGCTTTTAATTCTTGCAAACCTCCATATATACTGTGCAGAATTTTGCCGAAACCTTGACTTAAGCCTTCTTTGACGGGGCATTGGCTCCTGTTCTGCTGAGGCGTTGCCTGCACGAGGAACATGGCAAGCTGAGCGTGTCCCGCGCAAGAAGAACTTGTGTCAAGCTTTTGACAAAGGACACGGGCGGTGCCGTTTCGGGGCCAGCAAATGTTGCTGGACCCACAAAGGCTCCAAGCCTGCGGACCCGAAAGCCGAAGACGACAGAGACCCGTGCAAGTTCTTCCTTCTTGAAGCCAAGTGCAGTCGTAACAACTGCGGCTTCAAGCACGGCGATCCGCAGCAAGACACTGCTGCAGTCCGGGTACAGGCAGTAGGTGTTCCCTCTGCCAGTGTCCAGGCCGATGCACAGAACGCTGGAGCAAAAGCTTCGGCTTGATGGAAGGAGAAGGCCACAGTAGGGCCCTTACAAACCACAGAAGCATCCTGATCCTTCGTGAAGATGGCATAATGTACCTCAGAAGGGGAACTTTATGAAATGCTGTTTGTTTATGTGGTCTGTTGGGCCCTTACACCGTGCAGTCGTGGTCGCCTCTGTGACATCAATTTAAGCTCAGTGCCTTGCGCTGACACCAGGTCAGACATGGTCGGAGACGAAAAAAGTTCTCAAGCCCAGGGGCCCTTTTAAGGGTCCGAAGTCTAGTAGCTACTTCATGGGACTTACTAACTACTTATTAGGATAATCCATACATAAGTCCAGTCAGGGGTTTACCATGCAGCTCTAGCTAGTATATTGACGTGCAGAAGTCGTTTCTTTCCATCCCCACTAAGCCCACCCTAAACATCCAACCGCAAGCCTTAAACCCTAGACCCCAAACCCTAAGCCTTAAACTCCGAACCAACAGCTCTAAGCCCTCAACAGGAAACCTTAAGCCCTAAAATGCTAAACCCTAAATCCTAAACCCTAAAACCCTTAAACCCTGAAACCTTAAACCCTAAACCAACTCCAACCGCAGGCAGGAGCTTTGCAGTCCTGGAGCAGATCTTTGCAATTTGTACTCTGCGCTAAGCTTGGGACTCAGCGGCAGGGTTTAGGGTTTAGGGCGTAGTGTTCATGGGAGGGTTTAGGGAGTTCAAGGTTTAGTCCCTAAACCCGAAACCCAAAACCCTGTAGGGTTTCAAGGTTCAGGGTTTTTAGGGCTTTGCGGACGGTTTCAAGTGCACGAAGGGAGAGATCTGGGTCTACAAAGCAAATCTGATGTTAGGGCAACTCTCAAGTGGGGTGTTCCATATGAGCTACGGACTAAATTTAGGTTGGGGGGGGCCTGTAGGGGAATACATAGGGTTCAGGGGGCGACCTATGAAGAGATATACTACAAATTTAGTCCCGGGCTCATATAGAGTTTAGAGTTTAGGGGACCCCAGCATAGGCCCGGAGATATTGCAGTCCTTACAAGGGTACCACCACAGAGGGACACCAGATTTGTGAAAGCACCCAAGTATCACAAGCATGAAGAGCAATATACACACTTCCTCCTGTGCTAGATGGGTATGCCTTCTAGTAAAGTTGCATAGCATAGAGGCTATTAGAATATCTCATGCATGTTAGTAACATGTTTGGTCATATATGCGCATGGTAGTTTCTCTGTAAGTGAGTGACCCCAATGTGCAATGTGGATCCCAAACTAGGACATTTGGACCCCCCCCCAACCCTACAAACCACCATATAACTCCAGATCCAATTTCACTTCCACTGTCTTTACCATTTGATCCGCAGACGTCCCTCTGGGGCTTCTGGAAGTGTTTATGTTAAGATCTGTGCTCATGGCACTCTAAGTACCCAGATCCCCGAGAGGATCTCAAGAATAGATCCTCTATATACAGCTATAATACCCCTATATAATCTCGTGTGTTTAACTGCGAGGTGCCTGGGTAGACTCCTCATCTCTTCCCTTTTTTTCTTCGTATTTCCACCGCCAGGTTTTGCTCACAGGTTCCTGTCCCAAAAGGTCTATCCGCCATGCGGGTACCTTTTCATACGGACCCGACAATGGAGCCCCAATGTGCACGCAGCCCTGCTTCTTAAGATCACAGTCACATGTTCTCAGCAGCTGTGAACTACAGACCCGCTCCTCACACAGCAACAGGCACAAACAATTTTAGCACATCTGTGGCGCCATGCTTGGTATGCGAATGCATGAGGCGCCCCACTCCGAAGTCTCTGAACACAACGCGTATTTATCCCAGCTGTAGCTACAAGGAGTTGTCCACCATTCTTTGGACTGTACGGCTGCCTGTCTTTGCTGTTGCTTCATGACAGCTTCGTCTTTATGGAGCCAGGTTATTGAGGCAGGCTCCCCCACACGTGCCGAGCATGTGGTTGCATGGGATGCGTCAAGCCGCAGCCTCCTGATTCATGGCGGGAACAATGGCTCTGGGTTTAATGGAGATCTGTGGACTTTCAATAGTTTGTCGGGCTTATGGACCCAGACACCGGCCGGCACATGTGGCGGTAGCACGTGTGAGTGGCCTGCGACACGTGCTTCGCATGCTGCTGCCTGGGACCATGCCAGCCGTGGCTTCTGGTTACACGGCGGCTACACAGAGCAGACAGGTGTTTGGCACCGAGATATATGGAAGTTCCAGGACAATGATTGGACTCTTGAGCTCTTGCATGGTGGACCCTGTGGCCGGCGAGCCCATGTTGCTGTTTGGGATCCGTACGCAGACTCTCTCTGGGTGCATGGCGGTACAACAGGTGCCCAACTTTTGCCCGACTTGTGGCAATTCACCTCCAGTTCGCAAAGATGGCACAAAGTGCCAGCTCAGAATGCTCCCTCCGCACGCTCAGATCACATTGGCTTTTGGGATAGCTCAGGACAAGGGAAGCTCTGGCTTCATGGTGGTTATGGAGCTGGTCTTCTGGCAGAATTGTGGACCATGGATATGGCATCCACTACCTGGTCTACGGTTGTAGCTCAGGGGGGCCCAACTGCAAGACTTTGGATTAGATGTGAACACAATTTGAGCTTTCCACCTTGGATACCTAAACCGCCCCAAACCCAAATCCCCAAACCCTAAATCCTGAACCCTAAACCCCAAAACCTATCCCTTAAGACTGATTCAGGAATGGGTCATGTAGGCGACTGGGATGATTCGACCAAGATCCTGTGGTTGCATGGGGGCAGCGATGGCATCCCAAGAAGGGACCTTTGGAGATATGACTCCGGGGTCCACTTGTGACTTGCCTTGGAGAAGTTTAGGGTTTAGGGTTTAGGGGTTTAGGGTTTAGGGGTTTAGGGTTTAGGCTTTAGGGTTTATCCTGGCACCCTAAACCCTAAACCTTAAACCTTAGACCCTTCATCCTGGAACCCTAAACCCTTAATCCTGGAACACTAACCTCTAGACCCTCAAGATTAAGGATTGAGCGTGGAGGGTGGAGTGTTCCAGGATTAAGGTCGTAGGGTCCTAGGATTGAAAGTTCAGGGCTTAGATTTTAGGATTCAAGGTTCAGTGTTCAGGGATTACCCTAAACCCTAAACCGTAAACACTAAACCCTAAAGGATTTTGGACCTTAGGGGTTAGGGCCTAGGGAAGGCCGGAACGGATCCCATGAGTGATCTACACTATGATGCTAAGACTATCCCCCGAAATCCAAAATCCTAAACCCTAAACACTGAACCCTTGGTTTAGGGTTTAGGGTTTAAACCTCAACCCTTAAGCCTTACTCCTAAGTAGTCTAAGGTTGAAACCCTGGGCCCCTAGTATGGGCCCTTAACCCTGGATCTTTATATACGTACTATATACCATATACTGTTGATGGAAGAAATCTTGCACCACCTTAAGTCCCTAAAGTCCTAGGAATTACAGCAGTTTAGGGCTCCCAGGTGGTGCAAGATGTCATCCATCAACAGTATGTACCCTTACGGTGAGGGTCCCTAGAATTAGGGTTTAGGGTTTAGGGTTATTGGGAGCCTTTGCTTTGAAACTTAACCCTGAGCTTCCTTCATGGAGGTGGACGATAATGGCAGACGCCAGCGGTCCCTCCCAGCGATTTCATCATGCTGCTGCTTCTGGGCTCCTCTTTGGTTCAGGGTTTAGGGTTTAGGGTTTAGGGTTTGGGGTTTAGGGTTTAGGGTTTAGGGCTGGGCTTCTGATAGGGGGCTTTGGTAGCCCCAACGCTTACAATCCCTACAACAAATAATGGAGAATCAAGTTGCAAATCACATGGAAATTGGACTCGAAATTGGGAGTGGGGTTCGCAACAGGGACATACTGGGTGTTTAAGCAGCTCCTATCACAAGGATCTCATAAGAGTCATAGGATAGTCACAGGGTCCTTGTTTTCAGGGTTGGGGTAACCAAGCTTCCCGCATTATGTGCAGTCTTACTTGGACAGTTTTGTTCACAACGCAGTTTCTAGATTATGGTTGAATAAAGGTTAAGGGCTATCAAATTTGTCTGATTTCATCCGACTCCCCAACTCCCACCCAATGTCCTAAACCCCAAACGCCCAACCCCAAACCCTGAGTCCCAAATCCGAAGCCCGGAACCTCAAACCCCACACCCGAAACCCTAAACCTTGAACCGCAAACCCGAAGCCCCAAACCCTAAACCCTAACCCCCAAACCTTAAATCCCAAATCTGAGACCCTAAACCCTAAATCCCAAACCCGGAACCCTAAATCCTAAACCCTGAACCCCAAACCCGAAGCCCCAAAGCCTAAACCCTAAACACCAAACGCCAACCCCAAATCCCAAACCCCAAACCCTAAACCCTAAACCTCAAACCCGCAGCCCCAAACCCTAAACCCCAATCCTTAAACCCCAAACCCTAAACCCTAACCAGTACCCAAAACCTCAAGATCGCAGGCCTGGGACGCTGGCAGTCAAAGCATTTACATTCATGGAGGATCCAATGGGCTAACCATTTTGGGAGATCCCCAGCTGAATAGTATTGGGTTCAGGGTTTATCGTTGTATTTGGGGATATCAGGGTACCCAACCTAGAGCAAGACTCTAGCTTTCTCTCTGGGTATAGTATTTTGCATAAGGAATATAGTCTTGCTTGGTTCAACAGCCAAAAAGCAGCGCTACTCAGCTGTTGTTCCAGAATTTTGAGGTTGAGGGGTTTGGGGGCTTAAGAGTTTTGGGGTTTGGGGGCTCATAATGAAGTAAAATTAACGGTCTTGGATTAATTAGCGCTTAGGATTCGGTGTTTATGAGCTTGGGATTTTACATATAGGGGGTTGCTGCAATTGCGCTTCGCTATGCTATTCCATTTCAATTCAACTTAGCCGAGAGTTGGATATTTGACGAATACTAAAGGCTGCAAATTAGAAGAACGGCGTTTTCAACTTTCTATGTCGACAATGACCCAGGCTTTGTGGACCTTTCAGGTAACCACTACCAGTACGACTTTAACGACTGCCAGCATCACGACAACTAGCAGCAAGACCTCCGCAACAGCAACCTCCACGACAGAGACATCCACAATCAGCACCACCAAGAGCACCTCACTTACATCAACGACCAGCACAACGACATCTTACGGCTCAACAGGCAGCACGACCAAGAGCACTTCACTTACATCAACGACCAGCGCAACGACATCTTACAGTTCAACAAGCAGCAGCAGCAGAACCACAACTGGAAGTACGACCTTAAGCAGCACTGCAAGCACAAGCACCACAACGACGTCCAGCACAAGCGCGACGACCACGTACTCGCTGAGTTCTACAAGCAGTTCAAGCACTAGCACAAGGAGCAGCACCACCACTACCTCCACCAGCTCAACCACATGGAGCAGCACAAGCACAAGTAGAACATCCAGCAAGCACAGCCACTAGAACAAGCAGCACCAGCAGCACTAGTAGCACATCCGTCTCCAGTAGCTCCTCGAGGTCGAGTTCCTCAAGCAGCAGCTCCAGTAGCTTCACAGCAACCACATATTCAAGCACAACGGTGTCATCAACAACATATACACGTAGTGCTTACCTCTTCACTGAGACGGTGATCACGACAGAAGGGTGTGCTGACTTCGACTACCTCCCATTGTTAATCGTCTTCATCATTATCTGCACCGTTGAGACAGCCTTTATTCTCATACTCCTACGCAGAGGTTCCCCGTTTCCGAATCTTCGATGCCTCTTTGGTCTTTGCCAGACACATGCAGTCTTCCCCTCGCCACTGTGTGTGGATGCCTTTGTTCAGACTGATGCTCCGATGCTTTCAAAGCCGGAGTCTCTGCCGGTACCACCTCCAGTTGGCAAGCCATGTATCATGGTCATTACTGGCATGGATTTTCCACCCACAGGACTTCTTGAAGCCTATATTTTGAGATGAACATGAAGCTGGTTGAGAAGCTCACTGGGGGTAAGTATGGAATATGGGGAATATCAGATCTACGGATTATGCTGTGAACATCTTCCCTTATTCTCTACTAACCCCCTGTAAGAAAGGGCTCCGCTGGGAATCCAGGTGTTGAAGCCTTTGCCCAGATGTGCTTGGATTGTCGAGATGCTGAAGCCCAGATCGGGGAGCGTGGCCATGATGCTTTTGCTCAGGTGTGGCATGGGTCCTAGGGTTGTTTAGGGAAGTAGGATCAGCCCTGAGAACATTTGCTTTTTGACGTGCCGTAGTTGGAGACATCTTTCAAGAATTGTTTCTTCTTCCAGGAACTGGCATTGAAGTTCGGCTGGTCAAGGTATTACATTACGGTCCCGCCAAGCATCCATGCAGATGCAGGCCAACAAAAATCCGTTCGCGTCATCAGCGCACATTGTTCCATGAGTATTTTTTGACTAAGATATTAATATTCGTGTTGCCAGAGCATTCGATTCCCACTAGCATCCATGTTGGGACAAAATGATGTCTCATGACCTTTGTGTTGCCAGAGCATACGGCTTCTGAGCATCCATGTTGGCCAAGATAACAACATTCGTGTACTTCCATGCTGGCCAAGATAGAAGTGTTCGTGTTGGAGAGCATGCGTCATTTCTTTGAGCCTTCATGAGATTAGTGTGTATTTCTACCGTTCAATCATTACGGTCGATTATATATGTGACAGCTCTCAAAACATGTAATAGCCGAGTAGTGACTTGTTTCGCAAAATAAGTTCCGAATATAGATTGCAGTACTTTCTTGTTGTCCCCTGAGTTTTGGAATGCACAAAATCCCCTGCGGTCAAGTCGGCCTCCTCGACCTGAACCAGAAAAAAACATCTGAACACTGCCGCTGCTGCGGCTGCTGAGCCAGCATTTCCTCCACTTTGCGCCCCCAAACTTAACAATTGCCAGACGGCAAAACATGCCTTGCAAATTCTTAAATTGCCCAGCCCATTAATTTGGGGCAAGAAGTAGGGTTCAGTCAAGCTTTCCTTCAGATTGGAACTCCGTAGGAGTACTGTTGATGGACTCGGGCAAAAACCTGCATGTTACGCCTAAGCGACTATGGCGTTATAGTATGCCTAGGGTCGTGCAGAATTTAACCACAAACCGTGTGTAACGCCTATATGATGCCTGAACCCTAGATAGCCCCTACAACCCCTGTATTCCCTTCAAAGGACAATCCTACGCCTGAACCTTAAACCCTGGACTTGAGTCTTAGCTGAGGGATTGATAACCGCCGCGCGGAGCCTGCTGCTCCCGCCCGAGCTTCCAGAGCGGCAAATAAATGCTGGGCGACGGCCGCAGGGCGCGGAGCTGGAACACATCAACGTTTGACTTGACGTCTCCTTCACGTAAGGTGGAAGGGTATGTGGCGCTCAGCCGCGTACAGCGGGACGCAGGGTCGCCCGACGACATGCGGGGGGGGGGGGAACTAACGGAACAGTCCTGCCCCCATGAGATGCCTAACATGCATGTACGTGCACGTGATCATAGCCTTGCTTCTTCACCAAACCATGGACGGCGCGAAGTTGTAGCACAGTCCTGCCCTGTGCAATTTCCAGCGGATTACCAAGATGTCAGGAGCGCTGGGGAAGCGAAAGGCATGTGCCGTTCAGTTGCGCGCAAAGGCTAGTTTAGGTTCAGTGGAAAAACACATGCAAGCCCGGTTTCATGTAATCCTTTGTCGTGTTTGACTCTGCCGCCGTTTTTCTTGCCTCGGTGTTATGGTGACCTCGGCGGTCAAGCTGCTGTCCTCTAGACTCTAGCCCCCGCCAGCATTCTTTCGCAACGGGATGCATTCGGGCCCACGTGCTGATAAATGTTCTGGCGCTGCGCCACCAGCAAGGAAAGCTCAGAAAAAGTGCCCAGGCCTTCTTGACCGCCATTGTTGATGCGTAGGCTCCATCCCAGATGCCTATAACACTTCAGGAACAAAACCCTAAGTCGCTTGAAGTCAGGGTGGTCATGGGGTGGGTTGTCTATCACCCATGGGTGGCAGCGGCCTAGGTGTGTCCCCACACCAGCGAGCACCTTATGCCGTGACCGCACCCTGGACCCTAAACTGTGGTCTAATCCTCACAGGTGGAGCCAGACTGCCGAGATGCCAGTGCCGAGACAAGCGACTTGCTAACCACTCGAGATGCTGATGCCCAGATTCTGGGTTGCTAAGCT
Organism: Symbiodinium pilosum; assembly: GCA_905231905.1. NCBI lineage: Eukaryota > Dinophyceae > Suessiales > Symbiodiniaceae > Symbiodinium > Symbiodinium pilosum. Next base: position 11,081 of record CAJNIZ010048298.1, on the reverse strand, counting down.
TAGGGTTTAGTTTAGACTTAAGAGATCGGGGTTTAGGGTTGAATGTTGAGGGTTTAGGTGGTGTGAAGGCGGTTAAGTCATGTAGGGTTCTTTACATCCCTTTCAAACCCTTTCAAAAGGACATAAAGGCTAAAGGGGTTATGTAGGGCTTAGGCCCCAAAAGGGCTGAGGGTTAAGGTTTAGGTTTAGGGTTATGTAATGGTTATACTGGGTTTAGTTACCAAAATAGAAAAACAAATGGGAGAGAATGAGCAATGAAATGGTCACCACGGATACATATTATTCAGGCAACAGAATCATGTGACCTTATCAGTTACCATGTATGCATGATATGGTAACTGAACAGCTTAAGTTTCCCTTGCGGCCCCCAGGATTGGGGAACAGGGTCGTGACAACTCTGCCCAGACACAGCTGGACTGCCGCGATGCTGGTGCACAGGTTGGGGAGCATATAGGGTTGAAGGTTCAGGGCTAGGGGAGTTATTGCACTGGTTGGGTTTAGGGGTTGTGCGGCTCAACGTTTTGGGAGAAGTGCAAAGTTGTGGAAGATGGGCTTTGCAGCGTTTCCTGGCTTATTCACTGCAAGGGGGAAAGAAGATCACGTTTTCGGAAGGGGTGTGGTGATTGATTCTTATGAAGCTGCAGACCTTGTGGGAAGAAGCGGGAAGAAATTTCAATACAACGGATCGTTCTCAGGTAGGCTTATTTTCTTTTCAAGATCGCCCCTACACCCTCAACCCCCAAACCCCACGGTCAAACTTGAAATCCTAGGCAACAAATTTTGAAAGCCTGAATCCCCAGCAGTGAACCACTAGAAGGGCTCAGGGTTTAGGGTCTGGGGTTGAGGGTTTAGAGTGAATCTTAAACCCAAATTCTACAGTCGAAATCCCTGAGCCGTGGAGCCAAAAACCCTAAGTAATTTCAGAAGTAAACCTCTGAACCTCAGATAGAGACTTAGGGGCCCCATATAGCAGACCCATAAAGAATGTTTGGATTCTCTGTAGTATCTCTTGTGAAGGAGCCTCCATAAAAAGGTCTGCGCTTTGGGGGCCCTTGGAATCTACCCCAAAACCCTTAAACCCGTGGCATGGTTGGAAACCCTAAGCCCGAGCGCTAAATCCCAGGCAAGGGATCAGTAGTTCCCATTTTCTGTGCATTTCATCCTTGCTAGCTCTACTGTAAACTTCAAAGCCTAAACCATGTTCAGCAACTTGCATTGTCCTGTCCGTTCTACTCTACTACTTACTGGTGGTTAGTAGGGAATAAGGGAATGTATTATACAGGGATTATGTAGAGATTACATTGCCTTATTCCCTGTCAATCCCCAGTAAGACGACCTGCAGGTTGGCGAGCCCGGTCGTGATGCTTTCGCGCAGGTGGAGCCTGAGCGGCGCGATGCCTTCGCACAAATGGAGGAGCCATGTTTATCCTTGCGGGTTGTGGTGGTGAGGGGTGGGTTTAGGATTTAGGTGTTTCGGTTGTTGGATGCTGGCTAAGCCCTACACCCAAATCCTAGATGTATGGTTGGATTCCGGGCTTAGGGGATTGGGGAGCCAGTTGTGTCGCAGTTGCGCGAGTGGGGGAACTTGGGCCATCGTTGAGAGAAAGTTTTGGGTTTACGGTTTGGGGCCCAGGGTTTCCAACAAAGGATCCGATTGTTGTTGGGGTATATGGGTGCCCTGCTCGCATGTTCGTTCAATTCAAGCCCCGCCTAGAACACAGATCATTCTTTCAGACTCCCATCCTATGAGCAACCCTTACAAGCATTCCCTTGGCTTTCCTTGTCATCACCGCTCCCCGACGTCGCTGCCAGGAAGTGTTTTGACATGACTCTTCTCCAACACTGGAACATCTCAATGTATATCCTGTTTTCGCCACTGGTAAACCCCAAACCCCACATAATGTGCAATAGTTTTCGCTCTCCATTCCCTCCCTACTACCCCAACCCACAGGTTGGCGAGTCCGGCCGTGATGCTTCTGCACAGGTGGAGCCTGAGCGACGGGATGCCTTCGCACAAATGGATGAGCCATGCTTATCCTTACAGGTTACTGAAGTTACTGCTGGTATGGTATTACTTGTATTGCTATTTCATGACAGGTAAGTGACAGGGTCCAGGGTCTAAAGTTTTGGGTTTTGACTTTATGATCCGGTTGTTGAATTCAGGGTCTGTGTGTCAAGGCTTCGGGTTGAGAGCTGCGCCTAAGGACCCGCCGACCAGTCGTGAGGCAG
>CAJNIZ010048297.1:5046-32936 GCA_905231905.1 Symbiodinium pilosum | reverse complement strand
AAATGGAACTACTATAATGGGGTTATGTAGGATTCAGGGTTTAGGGTTCAGTATAGAGAATATGGCTTTGGGTGTATTATAATAAGATCACCATACACCCCCATATTCTATCTACTTAAGGGGGACCATAGGGGTGAGGGCTTAGGGATGTACGATTACTATTTGTGGCCATTCGGCCCTGCGGCTCTATGATACAGCAATCGCTTCCATGATCCTTGCATCCCACCTCCCTGATTCTCAAAAAAGATTCTTGACCTTATACCCCAAACCTTGATAAAGAATAGCAGCCACAGCAATTCCCAACTTAGCCCAACAGGCCTGAACCCCGAACCCTACAGCACAAACCTCACAACTCCGGGATGAGAAAGTGTCTCTGTGTAGCATCGGAGCCCCGTAAAGCTCCGCGTAGGTTGTGAGAGATCCTCAAGAGGCTGCTTGCTGGTTGCCACCGACCCGTATGTGAAGATGAAAGACACCTCGGGCTTCTCAAGGAGCAGCACTCTTATGAGGTTTACACGGAGATTTCGTGGGTCCAGGTTAAGCCGGTTAAACACTACATCTCGCTTTGTTTTACAATTCTCCGGCCTTTCTCTCCACTCTGTGGGCGGATGCCTGGAAATCTTGATAGAGCTCCTCATGAAGCCGCGCTCTCGAGCGCATTTGCAAAGCCGTGAGGCTACAGCTCTGAGTGGCATTGCACTCATCATCCACCACCAGTGCTTCCAGGTCTGCCCCATGGGCATGCAGCGCACAGATGCAAAAGAAGCGACGGAGCATGGCGCCCTTCCGGCCTGGGCACATTGACATGCTCGGACCTGTTTGACCGGATATGGCAGCAGCAGGCCCATATGCGAGACAACGAGGAGGCAAGCAACACCACACTGCACCAAGCAAACTCGCATGCTTTTCCCACACAAAGCTACCCCAGGCATGTCGTCATTGCAATGATTAAAAGAGTAGCGAAACATCAGCAATGGAGCTTTGAAGACTGCCAGGTAGCATCGAGACCTGTCAGACAATGCCATGGAAGGTTTGGGATGTTTCTGCGCAGGCGTCGAAGCCAACAGCTTTGTGATTTGGGCAGTTGGCTCTGTGCAGGCTCTGCAAGTTGGATGTCTACCCAGCATGGGCAGGTGACGGAAGGTCATAGACGTCACAGGGCATTTTGCTGCAACGAAATATCCTTCCAAGCTTGCACGCAAGTTGAAATTGCAGTTTTGAATGCAGAAGGAGCCAATTCAGGGCAGCAACCAAATCTCTTGCAAGTTGCGGCTGCCTGCTCAAACAGAAGCTGCTTCAAGCGCAACCGAGGGAGTGGTGGATGTCTTGTCTTTCCCCCCTCAATCAGCTGCCGCTGCTGAAGGTCCACGCCATGACTGCGCACTGTACAAATGAAACAGCCCGGCTGCAGATTTGATGTATAGCCGCCGCGCATAGCTGCGTTCCCCTCTCGGGATCTATACCAAAATCGTTATTGAAAGGATTCATAAAAGATCCTAAAATGCCCTTGATGTTTGGGAACCCACATATCCATCCAGCGCTACATGTACACTGGAAGAACATAACTGCTGCACAAATCTGGCCTGGATGAAGACTGGAATTTCGCGGACTTGCCGCAACCTCAGTGAAGGCTTTAATTATGTATATATACACTCCGAAAGCCAATGCTGCATGATCTGATCTTATTGTGGGATAGAACTGAATCAGGGCTTCTCATGTAAGAGATTGTTCTGTGGGCTGGGCTCCCGCGTGCCTGTGAAACCCACACGTGCTGACATTACAATCTGCAAGCGCAGATGCGGAGCCAGGAGCCTGGACGTCCTCCTCCGCGTTTGCAACATGACCTGTAACCGCGAAGTTTCACAAACTCATGGCGAAGGCTTGAACTCCTGACTCCGCAGCCCAACATGGCATGCTATTTCGCTGCTTTTTCCAATACACCTTGCGCAAGTCCAAAAGATGGACCCTCTCCCTTGGCTGGAAGATCACCTAAGCCTTAGCAAGCATTGGTTGGCACCTCACTCCTCCGGTTCGATCGCCTCTTCCGTCAGAGCTTTCCGTGCTCCATCCACCAAGGCACCCTTGTCACTGTTCTCAAAGAACCTGAGTTGCTGTTAAGGAACTTAAGTTACTATATTGGGGGAACTCTATTATTTACTATATATACCCATTATGGTATGTCAATTTAAGTTCCTTAACCCTAAACACTAAACCCATTATGGTAACTTAATTTAAGTTCCTTAACAGCAACCAAAGAACTTGAGAGCTTTCTTTGCTGCATCTCTCACTTCCTCTGACTGGTCGTCTTCGAGTGCGGACACTTCATCCTTGAAGCAGGCACCTGGATTCTTGCTGAAATACAATTAGAAAAGATCTTTTTTGATTGATATTGGGCCCAGGTATCCATAAAAATAGAAAATTTTGTTCTACAAGAGCCCAGGCACCCCTAGGTCCCATCCGAGCGAGTGCTTCACAAGCTGCCACCTGCACAGCTGGGGAGCTCCCTTGGTATGTCATGCGGCAGACGTCTGGCGCAAACATCTGTCCAATCTCCCCGCATTTTGCTACTGCCCGGATAGCTTCAGCCTGCACATTCCAAGCCCTGTCGCCAAACAAGGCCACAAAGGTCTCCACGTGCGCATGGGCTTCATCACCCATCATTCCAAGCCCTTGGACTGCCCGAGCTCGCACAGTCGGATGCGGATGCTCCATGAGCTCGGCAACCACACGCGCAGTAGAGTTGTTGGCCTGGCCCGTGGCAGCCGCAATCTCCCCAACAGCCAAGCAAGCGGCTGCAGCAACTGGGGGCGCTTCATCACGGAGCATGTCCGAGATGTGGTACTCATAGCGAGCGCTTGCTGCAGGCATCTTGCTCAGTGCATGCAAGGCTGCTACTCGCACCTCCCAGTCTTTTGCATGCAGACACTCTACTAGTCTCGCCGCTGATGTGGCACCAGCACTGCCCATGTTTGCGAGTGCCGCTGCTGCCGCACAAGCTGGTTTCCGCAGCAAAGCCGCTAGCTTTGGCGACACACCGGCCACTGTTAGCGGCAGCGTGGATGTGTCCTCGCCATCATTGCGGAGTGCTTGCTCTAAAGCTGGGATTTGAGAAGCTGCACTTTCTCCAATGCCGCCCAGGGCAGCTGCGGCAGCCGCCACAACTCCCGGCTTGGAATCCGAAAGCAACTTGCCGGCTGGCACTGCTAAGTCTGCCGCCTTCGGGCCGAGTCTGCACGCATAGTCTGCAGCTCCAAGGCGGACATAACTATCTGAGTCTGAAAGGAGCGGCACAATCTCGGAGGAGAAGCTCTCTGCGCCTGTCATGCTCTTGACCGCATTGACTGCGGCAGATCGAACACGGGCATCTGAATGCTTCAGGAGCTTTCCAACATCCTGCAAGTTGCAATCCATCTCTGCCAAGCTCATGCAGGCCGCGAAGACAACATCCGTGTCGGAGCTTGAGAGCTTGGCGCTGACTGCATCCGCAGCGTTGGTAGCACGCATCTTTCCAAGTGCGGAGCAAGCGTCCACAACAAGGTCCAGGTCCTGATGGTTCAGGAAGGACAGAGCAGACCCAGCCTGGGAGGCTGCACCTGGTCCCATAGAGCCCAAGGCAAGCAAGGCAGCCCTTTTGACCTCTTTGGTTCGGCTTTGCTCAAGCTTTGTAGCTGCCAGCGGTGCATAGTCGAGAGCTCGGCCTTGCAGCTCACTCAATGCAACGAGAGCATGCTCCTGAACAGCTGCATCAGAGTCACTGAGCATGGGGACTAGGGATTGTTCGATGTCTCTCTTCGTCATGCGCTTGCCCATTCTGCCAAGCTCGCGCAAGGCTCCACATCTTGACTCCACCCTCTCGCTCTTCAAGTTCCTGGCTACAAGGTCCAGGGGAGTCTCATGGTTTTGCATCGCCAAGCTCGCCATGGCGTACTAGTTGCATGAAGCATTGACTACCAAGCCCCTTGAACAGAAGAGCTGCCAGAACATGAGCCGCTCACATTGTTTGCAACCTTGATCGGGCACTTTCAAGCAACATTGCTTCGCGACTTGGAGTGCCTTGGAGCAAGTCACAGCAGACTGTGCTACATGCAAGTCTGCCTCCAGAAGCTGGACAGCCATGCACCTGGACACCTACGGTGAAGAGCCGGGTAAATCTGCAAAACGAAGCGCTGATGTAAGCAACAAGCAGTACTGTACTTCCCAAAACATGGAGGCTGTGTTGAATGCTCGAATATCTAGAGGACTGGGGATGTCTCACACGTGCTGTCGATTCTGTCTGCTCTCACGGGCAAAAGGCTGCTAAACGTTGCGACAGGATGACACATCCAACGCGGCAAAAGCTCCGAGTGGCTTCCAAGAATCCAAAGATAAAGGACCTTTTTGACTAATACACTTGCACTTTGGCACGTCCCCGCGTGCTTCTGCAAGTCAAGAGACAGGCCCGTCATCAAGAGATATGGGGGGCTTCTGAAAGGTACCTGTGGAATCCTGTACGGATATGCGGGGACTACAACGGGATTTTGGAATTGCTTATTAGGGACCATGTAGGAGACATTTTTGAGAAACCCCATATGGGTGTGAGCAGAGGACGCGCAGTCCTCCGCTATTCTGCAGCTCGCCCTTTCAAAATTTCTCGGGCGCCCTGGCCCCATACCCCTGTACATACGGTGTGTATTCAGAATGCCTCATGCCGCGCTCCTTAGATTTGAGCTAAAAGATGCAGCAAGTTTCAGGCACAACTTAGATCTAATGACGATGATATGGGTATGTAGTGAATGAATCATAGGGTTCACTTACTATCTATACTAACTTAGTTTAAGTTCCTTGAAAGGCCATCCAATTTATGAGTTCCAGTGGGCCGGGGTCTGCAAGCAAGCCGCTGTAGCAGCGGACGTCTGGCACTTCCCAAAGCCTTGCTCCGTTGGCCCCAAAGGCACACACCAGCCAGAGTGACCTAAGCACTTGACTAGGCTTTCCCCCGCCTTCAAGCCTATAGTCCCCCCTTAAGTAGATAGAATATGGGGTATATTATTGGGGTTATATAAGGGTAATGGAAAAGAACATGGAAGCTACTCTAAAATGGCTTATACAGGGTATAGAAAAAGGGGCATACGTGGATCTCATTATATATACCCAAACCATGTTCCATCTACTTGAGGGGGACTATGGACCCTCAGTCAATCCTATACATCCCCAAGACCATATAACCTGAACCCTGCTCTGCGCTGTGGCCCCTACGAGCGCAGTCGCCAAAGACTGTACAGCCAAGAGGAAAAGCAGGCTGACCGGAAGATCGTATCTGGCGGTCACGGACGGACCTTGCGCTCAGTGAAACGGGACATGCCATGTGGCTTAGCATTTGCATTTTCGTGGTCTTTATCGGGCTGAGCAGATTACAGCCAAAATCCTGAAACCAACACCTCAAACATGAAAGGCTCAAGCCCGGACGCCTAAACTCTAAAGCCTAAATCCTTCAACTTCAACGGCAACTACCAAAATGGGCTATATAGGGTATAATATTGGGGTGTATATAGGGGAAAATGGAAAAGAAAATGGAAACTACCAACTATACATGTCAATAGGCGGGGAGGGTATTACTTCACATGGAAGAGATGCCTGCTGTCGCACTTTCGGCCATGGCGATCGGGGCCATGTCCATTCGTGTGAACCTTCCGCCAAAGGCCAACAGCGCCTCCTTGCAAGCCCCGATCTAAGTGGCTTTTGTAAGAAAAGTAGAGGTCCTCATGAGAAGTCCCTAGCAAGCCTGAAGGATTTGGGGGGTTCCCGAAGTTAGGGGTACCTTTTTGGGAGTCCCCACTATAAGGACCACAATATTTTGGGGTCTATATTGGGGCCCCCTTATTTGGGAAACTACCATTTTCTTAAGCGGGCCCCATATTCTCGGAAATGCCTACTACATGGATATGTCTCACGTCCACATGCACGAGCGCGATCAAGCAGCCGGGCATCAACCATGACGGTGACGGTGATTTCTATTGCAACGCACACTTAGCGCGCACCTAGACGGGAACAACATCCCGAGAGTGGCATGTACGCAAAGCATGACAACAGATATAAGAACGACTACTACTACATATTATACATACATATATATATATATATACCCATATATGTGTACATACATATGTGTATAATTACCCTTCTGACGACTGCAACTACTTTTGTTGACGGCTCCTCACGCAGGATCGTGGCGATAGCTTCGAAGCGTGGTGAGCCGGCACCGCTCACAGCATCCCAGCCTCAAGGCTTTTAATGTTTAGGGTTTAGGGTTTAGGGTTGAGGGTATAGGGTTGGGGGGCCAAGTACACAAGCTATAACGCTTTTAGGTCCAAAAAGATCATGATCTAAATATGTCCAGATGGTTGTGGGCACCGAAAGCCTCAACGTCTAGGTACTTGGACCCTTAGGATCTTGTTTTCGCACTGCCATTATCATCTTTGTAGTCAAGCTCCTCCCCGTTATCATCATCATCACCATCACCCTGCCCAACAATGACCTTGTGCTGCCTGGCTATGATCCTGTTCCTTGGCACTGACACAACATGGGTTAGAGGCCAGCAGACATGTGACCATAGCAGTGGTACGTACCATTTGGATTCTTGTCTTCGGTACTAATTTCTCGCACTGCTCCCTTCGACTTTTCCCATCGCTGGTTTTTGTAGTAAAAGCGATGGATTGAGGCAAAGTGATGGGGGCCCAGCCTCGAGCAGCACTGAAGCCCACATCGCAGCACTCGGATCTCGAACAGCGGTTATCCTGGGTCTTGCTGAAATTCAATTAAAAAAAAGATCTGTTTTATTGATATTGGGCCCAGGTATCCATAAAAATGTGAAATTTTGTTCTACAAGAGCCCAGTATCCCCAATCTGCACATCGTTGAAAGCACTGGGATGCTTGGATAAGGTCTGGTAGATCATCGGATTCAGAAATCCAAGGGGTGGCAGCCTGTTCATGAGGCGGTCTTCATTCCATCGAGCGACCATCGCAGCAATGAGTGGAGTTGAAGCCGATGTCCCTGAAGTCGGCTGCAATTCATTACCCATCAGCACCAGGTAGTTGCTGGATATGGCAGACAAATCCGGATAAGCGCGGCCAGAGCGATTATATATCAACACGTCTTGCCCTGGCACAGGGCTATCCTGGGTTGCTGTTAAGGAACTTAAGTTAAGTTACCATAATGGGTATACATAGTACTTAATATGGTTCCCCCAATATAGTAACTTAAACTAAGCTCCTTAAACCCCTACAGTCCCCCAGTTTCCATTTCATTTTCCATTTTCTTTTCCATTTGATTCTCCATTATAGGGGGATAATATACCCTAAACCCCGAACCCTAAATCCCTAACAGCAACCCAGTATCTTGTTGCTGGAGGTAGTGCTCCACGGCTTCATGCTGGTACCATGGGCGCGGGAAATCTGCAGAGAAGCCACCTCCAGAAGTGATTCCACCACCCTTATCCGAGGTGCAGACCACTTCACCATCCTCGGGGCATTGCCTGGGTTGCTGTTAAGGAACTTAAATTCAGGTACCATAATGGGTATATATAGTAAATAATAGGGTTTCCCCAATATAGTAACTTAATTTAAGTTCCTTAACAGCAACCCAGTTGCACCATTACTTTTCCAGATGTGTAGCCGCAGACAGGGACATTCTCCTGTGCAAGCTGGGTACCACCAACGGCAGTAACCCATGGTGAGGACGAAGGGAATTCCTCCCGATTCCTTCCACAGTACCTTCTGCCGTACTTGGCCACATAGCTTCCGCTCACGCCATCATCGCCACTGGCCACAAGAATAGTGATGCCGCGGAGGGCCAGCCTTACTGGTGCGGAAAGGAAAGCGGGCGAGTGGATACATGAAATGAACCCTGTATACTCTCCATAATATCAACCACTAGAAGAATACGGAAGCACCAGAGAAGTTAAGTGGCTTCATGAACTCTGCATTGATGCGATGCTTGAACCATCGTGGCATGGTCAATGCATCGTCGCTGTACGACACGGAATGAACCAGCGGGATCTTGTCATCACTTGTGTCCTCCAGCTGCATCAGCCAATCTAGGAAGGGCTCCTGCCTCGTGGCTAGCTCAATCGATGGAACGCTCCAGAAAATTGTCGAGACATTCGAAGCCAAAGCAGTAATGTATTGAATATCCAGCTGCGCTTCTCCCCCAAGGACAGAGCCCGCCATGGGCAGATTTTCCCCAATGAGCCGGAGCTTCTCGTGGGTGCTCCAAGCCCGGACACCCATTAGCTTGAAGAAGGCCTCCAGGTCCTGAGGGTTGTAATACTGGCCCAAGAACTCTGCAACGGAAATGCTGTTTCGAGGGTGCCGCACTGGCTCATGCATGGGGATGCCATAGTTCCGCGACAGCAGTGCTGGAGTGGTGTATGCCATAGGCCACACAGGCAGAACCTCATCGGCACTGCTGAAATCCGAAACGGAACCGTCGCTGAAGAGCGAGCGGACTAGGACCGAGGTGCTCGCATAGTTGGCGACACTGCCCAAGGTAGCATTAAACTCCACGCAGCGTTGACCATCCTGGGTCTTTCCAACCTTCTGGCCGATGACCTCAGGAACCGCTGGGAGCCTGACAATCTTTTGGGTGTTGGTTTGCGACTGCAAGACAATGATGTCAAAGGCCGTGATGAGAACGGAGTGCGGGCTGCTTGCACAAATGCCATGCTGAATACTGTCTTGGTTTACCTTCTCATCCTTGCAGTAAGCTACAAAGTGAATGGAAACAAACTGATCGCCAGCAATGATGAAGGGCCGCACCCGAGGTGCCGTTCGGCCTGATGCCGGGTACCTGAAGGCCGTCTCGGTCGGCTGAACCTTGGCTGTGAAGCAGACCACTATGGCTATTAGACCCTAAAATTCCCTATTAGGGCCCTATTAAGGGGAGATTATGGTATCCTTAAGGTCTATTAGCCCATAGTGGCAGCTTTCAGCAGCTTTAGCTACTCTTTGAATAAGGGCTTCCACTGTTCTGATAAAAAAAAGGGCATGTTCATCCAAGGATGACCCAGGGACTGGGTGAGGCGGCATGAAGAGAGGCGCATTTAGGGACGTTCCTTCAAGGGCATTCTGCATTTCTCGAGGTAGTTGGATAGGCTCAGAGGCACGGATGGGCGTGGTACCAGGAGCCACCGTGCCAGTCTGAAATCTGAGCGTCGTGTTGAACACCTTCTCGATGCAGGCTATAGTACACGTGTATCTTGCAAAATCTCCCCCATAGGAGAACTCCAGAGTCCCCGGCACATTTGCAAAGAATTGCTTCACAACATCCAAATCATATCTCCAAGGGCCAGCAATGCCATAGATCTCATCTCTTTCCAGGTATCGGCCATACTCCCTGTTTCCGGGATCAGAAACGGCCCTGGCCTTGCTTTCCAGTAGATCCAGATTGCGCTGCCGAAGCGCAAGCAGAACAATGATACCTGGAGGGGAACTTGTATCCCTATATATATATATACACATAGCCCCCTTATAGTAGTTTCCATTTTCTTTTCCATTATCCCCATATTGTTATAATACCATCCCCCCGAAGATACCCTTTCCCACGACGCAGGAAGCTTATGGGAGGGCCATTAGTATTGCAAACCCTAGCTGGGCACGTGAAGATGTGTCTGCCATAGACGTCAAGCCAGGCGTACATTACTGGCTTGGCTTCAGATTTTCGAGAAGTGTCCCTGAACGCGGCTCCCTGCAACTATCAAGGTTTATATTCCTCAGCGTAAAGGCCAACCTACATGGGGTTTCCAAAACAGGAGGTTTCCCCTATGATCGTGGCACCCAAGGAAGGGACCCCTAATTTTTGGAAACCCCTAAACCCTAAACCCTAAACCCCTAATTCTTGGAAACCAAACCCTTCCAACATCACAAATTTCGGCTTGAGTCGCTATTCTCCTCGCTGGGGCGAGCACCGTGCTGCCAGCCCGGCTGGGAAAACGGCTCAAATCTGTCGTCGCTGGCGCGCCCACAGGCTATCAAAGCCTTCTTGAGGGCTCGGGGTGTGGGGGTTTCCCAAAATTAGGGGTACCATTTTGGGGATCCCCATAATAAGGACTATAGTATTTTGGGGTCTATATTTGGGTCCCCTTATTTTGGGAATCTACCGTGTAGGGTTTAGTGTAAACCGAACCGCAGGAAGCCCAGGAGCCCTCTAGGGGTTATATTGGGGTACTGGAAAAGAAAATGGAAACTACTACATTCTAATAGGTTGTATATATTGGGGTTATATTGGGGTAATGGAAAAGAAAATGGAAACTACTACATTATAATAGGTTGTATATATTGGGGTTATATTGGGGTAATGGAAAAGAAAATGGAAACTACTATAATGGAGAACCAAATGGAAAAGAAAATGGAAAATGAAATGGAAACTGGGATTATTATGCTGTCCCTGAAATTATGCCAAGGATTCCCCTATCAGCTCAGGTTCTTTGATTCAACGGCCACATGTTCTCACAGAATGGCCTACCCAAAGCACACTGGCCAATGCTCTATGACACCCACATGCACGAGACTGCAACCACTTAAAGCTTGCATGATGCCCCGAAAGAGGGTTCCAAAGCCAAGAAGCAGCCAAACATGCAGCCAGAAGCAGGGTGAAGGCATCCAGGGACGCCATCGTGCAGTAAGCTCTCAATTGGGCAGTTATCAATGGCCGTCCGCTGATCTGCCATTCATGGTTCCCCGTGTAAATAAAAGTCACACAATGCCGACAGTCCACCTATTTAGAACGAACTGATAAAGGATTCGACAGTTTGACAAGCTCGCCACAGTTCGCATTGCTTGGTACCAAGTGGCTTCGTCAAGCTGAATTGCTCCCTTGCTGGCCCTGTTTGAATTGATTTCGCAGCGAACTTACAGTGCTCAGATCTGTTTTGCTAAATGAACGTTAAACTACCTCATCCTGCAGCTCCAGAAGAATGGCCAAAGGCCAGCAACCACAGGATTGCCTACGTTTCCGCTTCGCGGAGGCTTGGGACAACCTGCCTTCAGCAGGGCTGGCCTGACATGGACTGAGCGTGGTCATTGCAAGATCTGAAGGGTCCGGTGTGCGCTGGGGTTCCACTCTCCATCCACAGAAGCATGCTATGTACACACGGGAGGGCTTTCAAGTTCACTTCATGATGCTTCTACACAGATTGTAACCGGATAGCTTTCATAATCTTACTGGGGATGAGTAGGGAATAAGGGAATAGAATCCCTATGTAAGACTAGTACATTGGGGTTATATTGGATAATGGGAAATAAAATGGAAACTACTATAGGATATTGGGGTTATATTAGGGTTATATTGGGGTATTTTGGGATAATGGAACAGAACATGGAAACTAAAGCCCCCAGTAAGTAATGCAACCTTTCATTTCAGCTCGGATCTGCCCGCTCTGCATAAGAGAACTTGACCTTGGAATCAAGATGAGGTGGGGATTACAATGGTAATAATAATAGTAGTAGCAATAGTACTTGTAGAAATCAGATGGGTCGAATGAACTTGTTTTTGTAGGTCTGTAGGTATGGAAAGTGTGCAGAAATCATTCTGGGGAACTAGCGCCAGTAGGATGCAGCATCAAAAAAAGTGGCAAGGAATCTCTAGAATTGATCACCCTACCTCCAAACCTGCACGCAGCCAATGAGAGGGCGGCATGCGTTGCGCGGACAGGCCGGGCATAGCTTGCTGGAGCAGTTTGCGGCTTGAAGTGGGTCTGGTAAGTTGTCCTGGCGCCAGCCCTGCATGAATAACCCTAAACCCTAAACCCTGCATGAATAGTCTGTCATGAGAAGCGGCTGTGCCACAAATTGCTGGTCCTGAATGCCCCTCTGACGCCTGAGCCCGCTGGCCCTAAGTGGTCCTGATATACAAGGCAAACAGTCAGGGTTGGAAAGGGTTCAGTAGAGGCTTAGTGGTGGTCCGTAGGGAATTAAGGAACTTGGTTCATGCAGTAGTAGAATCCTCCCCTAATCATACCCCAAAACCAATCCCCTACTGACCACCAGTAAGTCGCTGGCAGGATCAGGCAGGAAGGTCCTTGATCATTGGCCCAGCATTGGCCTCCACCAAGTCCAGGGGGAGGTTTCCGTGGCTGCTGTGAGACAGCGAACTGGCCGGGCACGGAGACTAGCGTATCAGGTGTTTAGGGATTAGGGACGCTGCTGACTGTGAGCAGGGAATGGAATTTAATTTTTAAACCAATGTATGGGTAGTTCCCAAAATTAGGTTGCCAGTTTGGTACCACTATATATGAAGTGCCGTAACATAATGTATAATTCAAAGGGGCCCAGAATTGTGTGAACAACCCATATCATGATGAAAAAGGGGGGGTGACTATAGGGACCCCTTCCTGCATTCCCTACTAACAACCACCAGGGCCAATTCTGTGGGACACATTTCTCCGGCCCTTATTATGACTAATATTATTGTTATTTTTGTTATTATTGATCTTATTATCACTACTAGCATTATTACTATGATTACTACTAGTGGGTTCTTGCTGAAATACATTTTTAAAAAATCTGTCTTTATTGATATTGGGCCCAGGTATCCATAACAATGTAAAATGTTGTTCTACAAGAGCCCAGCATTATTATTACTATGATTACTACATGTCTGGCCCAGCCCAAGCACCCAGGGGTTTCTCGAAATCATTCCTAATCCCCTCCCCTAATATTACCCCCCCCTAATATTACATGCTCCCATTAAGGCGTATATCATGTTATGCTGGGAGTATTCAATATTGGGGGGGGAGGTTTAAACCTAGGGGGTGGATTACATCACAAGAAACTCCTTGAAGGCCCCACTTTCCCTTTAAGACCTCGCACAGGGCCTCGTAAATGAGCTCTTGGAGGAACCAAAGCCGATAGAGTCCTCTGCCCTGAGACAAACATCGAAAACATCTTGCACACATAGACATACTGGTGGTTAGTAGGGAATGAGAAATGGGTTACAAGCACCATTGCAACAGATTAGTATAATAACTGCTCTAGGGATCCATTTCTCCATTCCCTACTAAGCACCTACAAGCTTCGGGCGCAGGTCAACAGCTACGGCTTTGGTCACGCCTCCTATCAGCTGGTGGCGTACAGGGCGGCTGGCGACTCGGTTCACCGAAGCAAGTCAAACACGCAATCTCCACACCGCCACCTCTGTCATCTTGGTGTGCGTTGCTGCTAAGTCTGTCTGAAAGCATAGGCACGCGTGGCGACGCTGGTGCTTGCTGAAATCCGCAAAGGCCTGTCAGCAATTGCGGTTGCTTCTGCAGCCCTTGGCTCCACTGCCCCCGTATGTGATGAATAGCTGCCATGGCTCTCCCAGCAAGAATGGAACGAACGTGGGAAGCATCAAAAGCATTGTAGACCGAGATGGGGATTTCCCAAAATTATAGGTACCATTTTGGGGTCCCTAAAAGAAGGACTATAGCATTTGGGGGTGTCCCCCCATTTATGGAAACTACCAGATAGCTTCCAGTTCCTTGCGGAAATCGCCAGGCCTCAGCATAAGAGCTCTTGACACTTGGAATGGCTGCCAGCCGCTGTGACGACCTCTTGCGAATCACATGCAACGTCTTGCTTGTGGTGGGCAGGGAACGAAGGATAGGGTTCAGGGTTTAGGGATGATAGTGGTAGAGCCTTAGACGATCCCTTATCGTTACTGGCATCTACACAGCCTATACCCATGGTCTTTGCATGTTCTTTTGCATTCTTTGTTTCCCGACTAGCCACCAAATTGAGGGTCAGGGACACTTTAAAATCCCTGCAAGCTACACAATAGCCCTACTTCTTTGCAGTTAACCCACCTAATACTCAAGCCCAATGACCCTAACATCCCTAAACCCTCAATTCTGTAGTAGTTCCATTTTCCATTCTTCTGCCCTAGACCCCAAAACCTAATCCCTAAACGCAAATAAACCTGGCCATGGCAGCGCCTGTTCGCTTCCCGGAAGGAATCTGCTAGCTGGCGGTCAATGCCTCAACGTGAAACAACTGCAGAGGCCAAGGGGTGGTACATACATCTACGTAATAATGGTTTAGGGTTTAGGGCTTAGGGACACCCTGCCCTGTAATAGTGGAATGCTAGCAATATGAGAGGGACCCTAATATAATCAGTACTATCCCATTTAGTCTGTTACAGGGTGGGGGTCCACCTAAATAATATACCATGGCAGAAACACCTTACATGCAAAAAGCATCTTCAGCTCGGGTAGTCATACCACAGGTCTATTCCTTCCATATTCTCATTATCCTGTTTATTTCAGACACAAAGCAGGCCAGGAAGCACACTGGCTCCCAGCAGCGGGTTCTCCCGGAAGTTGGAGGTGTACTCGCACATGCTTCGCTGCGCCCTGCCAAGCAACGCTGAGAGGTTTGTAGGGCATATCAGGACTTTACCCCAAGAATGGAGATTGTATGGTTGTTTAGGGAGGTTCCAGGACTTTCATTTGGGGTTCCCCATAATAAGGATTCTAATCTATACATATAATTACAATAAAAAAACAACATGATATATGTACTGGGGTCCACATAGGGGTTCCCCGCTTTGTGGAATCTACCAAACCTTAAGCCTTGAGCCCTAAACCCTACTTTCTGCTGACAGAGAGGATCTAAAATCATGGGTGCTGACGAGGCGCAGCTCGGCCACTTTCAGGGGAACTCCCGCATGTATGGTACCTGCATACGCCCAAGGGTTTAGGGCTTAGGGAGGCCCAAGAAATAACCGGCCCAAGCATAAAACCCTAAATCTTACTGAATAAAGGAATATAACCCCTATAAAATGCTTACATAGTATGGTACCTGCATACACCGTTGTTTTTTTGTTTTTTTATCGGGCCTTTTTCCACCTGCCAATCCAGGTTTAGAATGGATTTCAGCAAGGCCAGGGCACAGCGTTTAGGGTTTAGGGTTTAGGGAAGGAGATAAGCGGCCCAAGCATTGAACCCTAGATCTTACTGGGGTCAGTAGAGAATAAGGGAATATGACCCCTTATATAATGCTTATAGAATGTATTTCCACATCCCTCACAAAACCCTAGACCCGAAACCATAAAAGTAGCTTCCATTTTCTTTTCACGATCTCCGACTAACTTCTATATCCCTATATAGGTTTTATAATATATCCCTACATCATACCCTTATCTTCCCTACTTAGAACCAGGAAGACATGGCAACAGGAGCTATGGCAGAGGGCACGCTGTTTGCCAAGGTTGAGAATCTGGCCCAAGCTTTGGCTACCTTTGCGGCTTAAGCTTTGAGGTTCAGGGTTTTGGGCTTGGGGGCGAAGACCTCTCAAACCTTTCTGAGGATTTAGGGGTAATATATGGAACAGAAAATGGAAACTTCTGGGAAGAATCTTTGAGGGTCAGGCATATAAAATAGGGGACTCTAGTTTCGAAATACCCCAACCCTAAACCCTAACCCTAAGCTAGGGACGCAACCCATGGGATGATGGACGGTGGCCCCTCTTACGGATTGCTTTGGCCTTCTTTTGGGAAACTCCCAGGACACCTATCATGGCAACCCAAGTTATCAAAGTTCCCCTTCATTGTGCCATGCTTGGATCTTCTGTTGAGAAACACACATGCCTCCAGAGAAAGTCAGAATCTTAAAGCGGGACTGCTACGTTTTGCCATGGGACGCCAAACCCAAACTGTCCAAGGCCCCTGGCTGTATTTAAGGCAAGTCCGCGGAACAGGATGCCGTCGGCCGGTAAAAGACTCCTGGCCTCACTGAATCTTTGGGATGAATCTAGGGTTTGGGGCTTTGGGTTTAGGGTTTAGGGGTTTAGGGTTTGGGCGTCGGGAGCACTTGTACAACTTGACTAAGCATCTGGCGTCTATGTAGAACATAATTGTGAGTTCTTGCTCTTGCGAATGAATTGTTTCGGTTATGTGAATGGAACTCATGTGTGTTCTAGGTTTCTCTGGAAATGGAATGGGGATTACATGGAAGGGCTCTAAGAACTCCCAGTTGTTGTACTCCTGATGTGAGAACTCCATTACGCCGCGGGTATGCGCACCCTAAACATCCCTAAGCCCTAAACTCGAATGTGGTGATGAAACCTCAACCCTAAACATTCCTAAGCCCGAAGCTCTGATACGATGGTGAGACCGTTCGGGGGACTGCATGGGACACATGTGAAAGAACTCCGAAGCAAGTGGTTTTAGACACCCTAAGGCCTGGATCCCGGGGCCCTGAACCCTAAACCCTACATCCTAAACCCTAAATCCTAAACCCCTAACTCCTTAACCTGAAAACCATTCAATGCTGCGGGCTGGACTGGTAGTTCGCAAGAAGAGTTGGCGATCTTCTGCCGGCAAAGCTTGCACCTTGCACGCGTGGAGGGTGTAGGGTGTGGGACAGGGATTGGGGTTTAGGTTGGGTACTGCCCTGTAACAGTCTATACTAGGGGGCCCATTTGTGGTAGTTGCTCAAA
This sequence comes from Symbiodinium pilosum, assembly GCA_905231905.1. Taxonomy (NCBI): domain Eukaryota; class Dinophyceae; order Suessiales; family Symbiodiniaceae; genus Symbiodinium; species Symbiodinium pilosum. Next base: position 16,486 of record CAJNIZ010048297.1, on the reverse strand, counting down.
TACGGGGACCCCAATATAGACCTATTGCGACCCCCAAAGGGGTACCTCTGGGAAACCCTCATCTAACTACATTATATATTTATACATATTGTCCAACTGTTACAGGGTTACAGAGTGGGCGCAATACTCACGGGATAGAGTTTTGGGCTTCCAGGTTGCAGGACTGAGAATTTTCTGAAAGCGGTGGAAGTCCCAAGGATAGGTGGATGCATGTGGGCTATAGGTTAAGATTTAGGGATTAGGGTTTAGGGATTGAGGCTTAGGGTCTAGGGTTTAGGGTCTCAACTCCTAGCATCCCCCTTAATGACCCCCAATATAATCCCCTATACACTCCGCTATATAACCCCTTTTAAGGAGTTCAGACTATAGCTTCTATGAAATGAACAGCGAATTGTTCAGGTCCCCCTTCCCTACAACAATCTAAGGTTGATTCAGAAAATGACAGCACAGCCAGCGAGGGACACAACTCTTCTGGAGCTGGGCAAAAATGCCAAGCGCCTCAAAAAAGCCACCCATGTCCCCCTACAACCAATCCTTCATAGGGACCCCGCTATACTTAAGCTTCGTGAAATATCCTGTAGATATGGTAGTTGCCCAAAACAGGGGGGGCCAATATAGAACCCAAAATACTATAATCCTTATTATGGGGACACCGAAAAGGTACCCCTAATTTTGCGACTAGAGCACAGTTACTTTGATAAACTCCCAGGAGGAGCTTACACAGGCTCGTCTTCGACGTTATCCTGGGTTGCTGTTAAGGAACTTAAACTAAGTTACCATAATGGGTATTTATGGTAAATAAAAGGATTTCCCAAACATAATTAGTAGCTTAAATTGAGTTCCTGAACAGCAACCCAGTATCTAGCGTTGCTTTGAAAACCCCTGACATCAACTGAGGCCAGAACAGCTGCTGCCGGAGCAATGCCAGTAGATGCGTTTTTGAATGAATGCCGGACCATTCTTAAGCCCTAAACCCTAAACAGTAGTACCCATGTTCTTTTCCATTATCCTTATACCCTATACTAAAACCCTACACCCTAAAGTAAGATTTGAGACCCTGAGGTTGAGAAGGGATGATGATGAAGTTGTAAGGATGCCATTTCGAGACTCTGTAAAGAACCCTTAACCCTGATTGTTGTGGGAGAAGGCTGTGGGGAAACCTGGGTGAAGCTAATCTGCGTCTGCGTCCTTATAACACAGTGGCGAGCATAAACTCCAAACCGAAAACCCCATGCTGACAAGGGACAGAGTTTACCTTTGCATATCAATCCAAGACACATAGGTCAAAGGTGTGAGGCATCATTGAGGTTTATTGAAGGTGGTGTTCGGACTAAGGGATCTTTGGCTTGAGCTCTTAGAAACACGCGGGTGAATGTTGACAGCCATTGAAACTCGCCAGCTAGCTGTAGTGTGAGACAGCATGCTTCTGAACTGTAGCCAGGAAGCCAGCGGAGGGAACTATTGATGTTGGGGTGTTTCCAGCAATTAATTTGGGGTCCCTTTCTCGTGGTCGCTTGTTTGGGTTCATAAGGTGAGGCTGTTGCAACGGACTATTGGGATCTTGCAACTCAGAGCAGGACAGCAGCGCATGGCAAGGCGCGGTAACGCATTTGCGCCCTCCTGCTGTCAGGGGTCGCGTCAGCTACCCTTGCATCGGTATGACGTCTCGTGCGTCTGCTATGCTAGCAGACACCGATGTCAAGGTGTGATTATTCTGCCAACTTCTCACAAGCTTTACTCTGTGAGCAGCTGCCCTGTGCCGGAGAAGCAACCACTGGCTGAGTAGTAGCCAGAGAGCTCGGATCCGGGTGCATGGAACGGCTTCTTGAGCTGCAAATTCAGTCATGCTCAGCTGGCCCTTTGAAGAATCGTTGTGCAATGCATGCTGTGCTACATAGCAACGAATCTGCAAGGGACCTGCCACTAAGATGCAAACGCGCTTGCAAATTAAATCTATGCTTGTCCCGCTTCGCGCGACAAGGAGAAGAGCTGTGCGTTGCCGCGGCTCTTGTTAAAATCTTCACACAGAAATCACGGTGCCTGCCATAGGCGGTTCATCCGCGCCCTCCACCTGTGAAGGAACCATCTGATGTCTGTGACTGGAATGATATGTCTGTAGTTCAACGCAGGTTCGCACCAGATGTTGCAAAACAGTCTCTACGTTTTGAAGCCTCTCATTATCCGCTAGTAACTCTTAGCATCCCCCTTAATACCCCCTGTAATAGTCCTCCAGATAATCCCCGACATAAACCCCCTTTAAGGAGTTTAGATTGTAGCTCAAGTGATGCCACATGTTCCCACCTCTTTGTGGGGCATCGGTGGCGTTTCCTCAAAAGCTACTGCCTGTGCTTTGCCTGCCTCTCTGGCAGCCTTCTTGGCCTGTCTCACTGTAACTTACTGGGGGTTCTTAAAGGGGGATTATGTGAGGATATATGAGGATCATATAAGGATTATATAGAGATTTCTCTGGGATTATGTGGAGATTGTATTCTCTTATTCCCTACTAATTTTCAGTAGGGTAGGCTTACTTCATGTAAGACCCGAGGGTGTATCAAGGTAGCATGCGCACTACCTCTTCAGGATTACATTGGGGGTTGTGTTGATACGCTCCCAGATTTCCAGTGGGGATTTAGAAATGCCTCAGGCTTATCGCGCGGCGCACCTTTGATACCTACAGGAAAGACCACCACAATTGGTGCCTCCTCACGCTCCTGCTGCTTCTTCATCCGGGCTTCCTTCCTGTCTTTCATCTTCTCATCCCTGGCACAAATTCTGGCTGCGTGTTCATGATTGGGTGTATGCCCGCAAGGCAGCACCAGACCTGACACGCTTCAGGTCCTTCGGGTAGCTCCAGTGGAGAAGGGTGTATGCAAACCTCATTACTCTCAATTCACAAAGCAGCCACCCTGGGGGCAGAGGAACACTGGGTTGCTGTTAAGGAATTTACTTTAAGTTACTATATTGTGGGAACCATATTAATTACTATATATACCCATTATGGTAACTTAATTCAAGTTCCTTAACAGCAACCCAGAACACTGATCAGGCCAGCGACCAGCAAATAAGCCACGGTGTGAAGCAAGTGAGGGTCAATGCCTGACAGGTGCTTCACTGGCTGACATGTCCGGTTGATACTAGGGGATTATATAGGGTTTATATTGGGGTCATATAGGGATAATGGAAAATAAAAAGGAAACCACTACATATTGGGGTTATATAGGGGATTATATAGGGGAGTATTATATCTGAAGCTCCTCCATGATCCTGAGTACCTTATTCCTTGGGAGTTATGGTAGTCTAGCATACTGAAGTCATGCAGAAGGATCCTCAAGAGCTTATGGCCACCTTCCCCAGCGCACGGCGGCTGTCGGGATCTGAGGCGGCTTCCTTGTGTGCCTCGTCAATCCTGGCTCAGTAACAAGCAGGGATCTGCCAGGGTCTCAGTAGTTGAGTACTTGGAGCTTGGGTAACAGTACCCTTACTACAGTTTTCGGCGAAGTATGTTGTAGTTGGGTGCTTGGACCTGTAGCGCGAGTTTGTCGGCGCAGCTGGCAGGTACTGAGGGCACGGCTTGTATCCAAACACGTTCTGAGCCAAGAAGCCAACCTTAACATGGTGTTCTACGGGAAGAGTTCCAAGGGGCCAGTTCTTGGCGAGGCACCATGGCGTTGCCAAGGATAGCTGCAAAGGTGCTTTCCAGCGCCGACTCCCATGCAAGGATCGTAGACCTCCCTTCGGGACGCACCTTGGCCACAGACTAGTGCTCAGGACTTTGTGGTGATGCTCATGGTCCGGGCTCCCTGCGATCTCGGTTAAAATTGGCAAATTCACCCCGACACCACCTCAGTAATAACTCCTACATAAGCTGCATATTGAAGCTTCATTCACAGTGCATACATCCGCCGCCACAAACCCCCTCCTCAACCCAACTTGCCGCTGGCGTGTTCTGAGCCTTCTTGCTTTCATCTCTCCCTAAACTCTAAACCCTATTTAAGTTCAAGCCCTTTCCCTCAAGTTTTAACCCAAGCCGGCTTCCCCGAGCCAATATCTGTGTGGTGCTGGTAGTACTTCGTATAGGGGTGGTTATATGGGGGTATATAGTAAATGGGGGCTATTGGAGACTACTACATTGGGGTTATATTGGGAATATAGGGCTTATGTTTAGGGTTAGCCAAAGGCCTAGCAATCCGACAGACTCCCTTAAGGCACTGACACCAGGTTGCCGTCAGGCCCAGGAAAATCACCAACCTCAGTCGAGCGAAGCCAACTCTTTCCTGCAGAAAGCAGTTACTGTGGGCTGGCACCCTGCATGCGCTTTTTGTTGGGACTTGCAATGACAGCAACCCAACAAGCTTTGGACATCTCCACATCTGTAATGCTGCGCTGCCATGCTGGCGTGATGCAGTTGCTATGATAAAAAATCAATTTGTCAGGCGCGAATCAGTACGGAACTGACCCACAGCCACCAAGGGCCGAGTTAAGCTGCCTGCCCCAAGTAGTAGTAGAAGGCAGCCTCACCTGGGTGGAAGAAGTGATGCAAATCTAGCTTGGTGCGTGGTGCCCTTGATCATCTTCCACCCTCCACCAAAATAATCTCTGAACCCTACACTCTGAACTCTGAACCCCTTAGAATGGCAAGAATTGGACAGTCGTGAACGTAATAGTAAGACAAGAAATGCAGTAATCAGAGCTCTTCATGGATAAGCCTCCCCAGGGTCACTGTAAACATTTGCCATAAGCAGACTGGGGGTCAAAGACTACGTTTCAGCCACGGCCGATTTTGTGCTTCAACATACCCTGAAACTAAACAACCAAATTCAGCAGCCCTCAAGCTTGAAAATGTTTAGGTTTAAGGTGGATAGCTTGAAGTCCTAAGAGTCTAGAGTCTGGAGCTTCAAGTCTATTTAGGGTCACTCTTTCTGATTCCTAAGGAGTTGATCTTCTTCATCACTTATTTTCATATTTAGGGGGGCACCCTTAATGACTATGACTAAACAACACCAGGGATTTGAACGAGTAATAGTAGCAGTAGTGACAATAGGGGGGGGGTTAGCCCGCAACCACAATCAAACCCTAAACCCTAAACCCTAAATCCCTAAATCCCTAAATACCTAAACCCTAAATCCCTAAACCCTCAATCCGATAGCCTTCTGGTGGCTCAACCATGAAGATGCAGTAGGCCACCGGAATGCCACACCTTCGGCTCGAACTAATGGGAGTTAAGGGGGGTTAGGGTTCAAGGTTTAGGGTTTAGTAAGTAGGTTAATAATGGGGACAAATGGGCTTACTATATGGGTTATAGGGGTTATTAACCTACTTACTAAGTCGCCCTGACCCTCCAAGTAATGTAAGGGTGGGAGCGAAGATTGGGGGGAAGGGGGTCCGCAGAATATTTAAAACATGAGGGGACCTGTGTTCAGGATTGAAAACGTTTGGGTGTACACAAAGGAACCCTGATTTTGGAATAGGAATGGATGCCTCCATCTCTTACTCCTGCTTTCTGTGCTAAGTGACCCAGTAAGATGAGGGACCCGCTCATCCCCTTCTTGGCCCCCAAGTCCATGGTGTGCTTAGGAGTACACCTTTTTTGCGAATCTCGCAGCTGGCTTTCCATGGGGGTAGGGTTTACGTTGCTCTAAAGGCATCAGCTGCATATGTACACATTCGGTGAGCCCAAAACAATTACTGTAAGATGGATTCTCAATACCCCGATATCGAGGTCATATACTGGGATACGGAAAAGACAATGGAAACTACAGGGGATTATAGGGATCCCCAACATGTGATTTTGAAGGCAGAACGTGTACCTGTCATTGCCACATGAGCCATTGCCTAAACTCCTAGTATCCCCCTAAATATCATCACCCTTATATGGCCCCCTTTAAGGGGTTTAGACCAAGGCTCACATGTCTTCCTTCGGCCCCTGTCTGGCCAACTCCGGGATCCCAAATCCAGAAACCGCCTCAACCCTCAACACCAGACCCATGCTGGTATGTTGGGGGTATATTGGGATAATGGGAAAGAAATGGAACCTACTATAATATCTTGGGGGTATATTGGGATAATGGAAAAGAAATGGAACCTACTATAATATCTTGGGGTTCTATTGGGATAATGGAAAAATGGAAACTACTATCGTGTATTGGGGTTATGTTGGGATGATGGAAAAGAATGGAAACACCCTAAGCCCTAAACCCTAAACCTATGCTCAGCCCTCTGCAGGACGGAGATCTGTGCCGTGGTCGGACGGCCATGCATCGGGCAGCAGGCAGAAAGGCGGTCACCAATAAGACCTGCTACAGAAGGGACAGCTTGTACGGCTGGGATCCATGGCTTAGAATTTTGGGATGTAGGAGTTAGGGTTTAAGATGTAGGGTTCAGGGATTTTGTGTTCGACATAATCTACAGAGTCACAATGGCATGAGGCATCTCTCACAGTTCCTAGTTCGGGGTTCGGGTTTAGTGTGCTTTCGGCATTTGATACCATAAACACTCGCACAACCCCTCAACATAGCCTAACAAATGCCGGCAAATGATGAGATGCAATAGTCACAAACCGTGAGTTCCAGACAGCAGAATATGTAGCATATGTATACAACTTGTATACGAATACACACAAATGTACGTGTGGAAATGCCCACCACCACCACCACGAGGAGGAGGAGGCGGCTGCTGTTTCCACTACTGCTGCTGCTGCTGCTACTACTGCTACTACTACTACTACTACTACTACTACTACTATGATGACCACCACCACCACGACTACGCTGCTACTGCGCTTCTGCAGGCATACACGCCCATCTTCCAGCCGAAGATTGGAGGTCCTTTTTTTGGAAAAGCTGCAATCCGCATTTAGCTATCCCTTAACCCCATAGAGGCATGCGCCATGACCTTGTTCCTCATTATCATTCTTGTTATTTTTGTTCCTTTCAAACTCTTGATGTTAACCACAATAATTTGTGACTCGAGGCCCCTAGTTTACTCATTGAGGCCCTACATTGCAGCTCGGTAAAGTGGTCTAAACTCCTAGTATCCCCTCAATCACCCCTATAGCAATTCCCCATATAATCCCCTATATAAGCAACCCCCTCTGGATTCTGAGGATCCATAGTGGCGTTTAGGGTTTAGGGTTTAGGAAGAAGAGGAGTTGCGCACTTGAACGCTTCTCATGCCTGGGCATTCTTTTCGACGGAGGTCCGGTCTGACTAATGGCTAGGGTGGGTTGAAGACCCCTAAAGCTACCCAAAACACATACATGCATGTGTGTCTTGTGGTCTGATGATGTCCCCAGAGAAGGGTGGAAATGTAGATGCCTGATTAAGTATTTGGCCTTCCCTAGGTTGTGGGTATGCGCAGATTGAGTCATATGGCAAATAAATAAGGGCACGAGCCATTTGCTTCTGCGGAGTGTTTGAACAATTAAAACCCAAACGAGGAATTATTTTGGTAGCTTAACTTTTGGTACACCCCGTTCATCGGAGAAATTAGCGCCCTAAACCCTAAACCCTAAGCCTAAACCCTAAACTTCCTAAACTCTAAACCCTAAGCATTGCAGGACGGTCCCCACCAAAGACAGGGCACCGCTTTGCCTCCGAGAAGTCCTCCGATGGCGCCGGATGCCTGGCCTACAGCGGCAAGCACGGCGGCTCGGGCCTGGACATATCTTGGGGTTTTATATGGGTTACCCTAAGGGTCCGAGGACCCAAATAATAGTGTGACAGAGCCCAAATACCATTGATATTGTAGTATTTGGGCCGTAAGGCCCTATTATTTGGGTCCTTGGGCCCTTAGGGTTATATAGGGGTTGTAAGGATAATGGAAAAGAAATGGGGTTATATTGTGTTTAGGGTGTAGAGTATAGGGGTATGCTTGCAACAATAATATAGAGATATAATGTAGGGTAAATGGAAACTACCATATTGTATAGGCTTCGTAGGCTTTTAAAGTTGAGGTTTGGGGCTAAGAGTTAGGCTTTAGGGACATGGGGGTTCCCAACAAATCATGCGTCCTTTTTTGGGAGTCTTAATAATGGGGATTATTGTTCTGTATTTGGGGTATGTGGGGGGGCCCTACCTTCAAGATAAAGGAAAAATATGGTGTGGACATACATACCCTAAACCCTAAACCCTAAACCCCCTATGGGCTTGGGGTTTAGGTAGGAACCCATAGGGAGATAGCTCATAAGCATCTAACGCAAGTCTCTGAGTCCATGACATCGCCAATTCCTCCAACCTGATAGAAGAGGGTGGAGTAGCCCATGGCATTCCATGGAATGCTACCGAACCTCGCACGGGCGCAAAAAGAAGACTACTCACATGTATGTATATATACAGTTATAGATATACGTATATAACAGTATGTATATACATATATATATATGTAATATACACACACATCCTCTCTAATAATAACCCAGGAACCCTCAAGCAGCACTGGAAACCTGACCTGTCCCAACCCTGCAACCCTAGATCCAAGCCTAAACCAGACTCCCGATGAGGCCCTAGAACTCTATTCATACCTACGAGTATCATCCTGAACCCTAAGCCCAACCCTACACCTCCCCGCCCCTGAACCCTAAACCCTAAACCCTAAACCCTAAACCCCAACCCTAAAGCCTAAACCCTAAAGCCCTAGACCTTAACCCCCCTCCCCTTCTTTCAGCACCCGGCCATCCTTGGAAGATCAAGGCCTTAGGTTTCAGCAGCTTGCACAAGCCCTGCATGCTTTTCAGGGCTAGGGTTTAGGGTTTAGGGTTTAGGGTTTAGGGGTTTAGGGTTTAGGGTGGGGGAACTCTTCAAGTAGGGTAAGGGCCCTTGAAAGGAGGGGGGGGTATGGGGAATTCAAGGTGAAGGGATTCGATTTCAGGCCTCAGGATGGCTTATATCAAAAGATATTCCAAAGATGTATGAGGATTCTACGGGGATGAACCGGGGCCTTGCTTTGGACATGCAAAAGCGGAGCATCCGAACAAGCCCTCATACGATGCCAAGACCTTCAAGAAATCGATGTTCAACAGACAACCAGTTGATGGATCTCGCTAGCAAAAGCAAGTCACCAAGGTTGATTATCAAGCGAGTGCTATATGACTCTGTCGCCTGCGCGCAAGCCTGGTCCGCAGAACGCCGCTAGCGTGACCCTTTCTATCCAAATCCCTTGAAAAGAGGCACTACAATGTTCAGGGCCATACAGGGTTTGCACATCAGCCGCACTGCAGGAGTTCATCTTGCTTTTGTATCGGTTCTCAGGCTCCAGCACAGAAGGTTGGCATACGGAAGTAGCTCAACAGCTTTCCAAGTTCCTGCCTCAGGGCATCACCATGTTTCAGCTGCGCGCAATGCCCAAAACTCACAGCTATCGCATGTCTCTCCGCTGGTGGCCTCAAAGCGCCGCGCTCCTCCAGGTTGTGCATGTGCAGTGGAGGGGGAAAGCATTCAATCTCTGACAACATGGGGGAGAGAAGTGGGAGCTTCTGAAAATTGAAGTCATGTGCTTCATCTTTCAATGATGAGATTCTGTCGCTAGGGGCCGCAGACAAGCTGGCCAGGATTTTGTGAAATCCACCTTCAACTTCATACTCTATGCGAGGCACGAAGCCTTTGTGGGGGCTACTCCTCCAGCCGGGATGCGTCTGTTCACGCGGTCTATTAACTAAGGAGGCTGGAAGCACATTCCTCTCTCTCGCTCTCCCTCCCAAACTGCCGCCCTCCCTGTCCATCATATATATATATATACATATACTTAACATATATAAATATCTCTCTCTCTCTCTCTCCGATCTGTATCCCTCCGTGCATATTTGTATATACAGCATCCATATGCCACTCTCCTCAACACAGAAGCAGTGATCAAGCCTTCGCTCCCTTCCCAGAGTTCTCGCGCTCGGGCTCTGTCATTGTGAAGGCCTCAATAGACACGGAGGATTCTTGAAACGACCAGTACGTGCAATGGGGACGCGGTTGTAGGGGTCGCGATTTCAAAAGCAAGACTAGTTTCCATTTTCTTTTCCATAATCCCTATATAACCCATATATAACCCATTATAGTACTTTCCGTTTTCTTTTCCATTGTCCCCATATAACCCCAGTACACTATTACCATCGACCCTTAATTATAAAGTGCGCACCTTGCTGGAAGCCTCTTTTCTGGGCCTATGTTACTTCGCTTTTCATTGTTGGTTCCCTTTCCCTTCAGTAAAGTCCAGCAACATGACACTACGCTGAGGAGAGCACGGCGAACAGGCCAACCAAAACAGACAGCGACCCGATGCCGATGAAGGAAATTCGCCAGCCCTGCAGTTGCCACATTCGCTGCAGGCCCTGGAGTTTCTGTAGTGGTAAAGTATTATAGTATATAATAGTATTATAGTAATTAATGTAGGAAATTACTATTATAGTATTAAGGTAGTATAGTATAACAGTGCAATAGTGTAATAATATAATAGTATAATAGTATTATACGTTAGTATAATAGTATTTTAGCACCGTGCATTCCATAACATCCCCATTCAATCGCAAATAACCCGTACATGATCTCCAGAACCACAGCCTGCCAGCCCCAAACCAGCTGTGTGGAAAGAGGAGTGCCGATGAGGCCACCCGCCTGACAAGAATTCAGAGAATTCAATTAAAGGAAAATGGACGTTGGGATCCCTAAATAGCAGCTTCCATTTTCTCTTCCATCATCCCTATATAACCCCATAGTGGCTTCCATTTCCTTCTCCATCTTCCCTATATAACCCCATATAAACCCTAAAACTTTAAAACCATTGTACAGATGTTTATTGGGCTTAGAGTTCAGGATTAAGGGCTTAGGGTTTGAGATGTCGGCTTCTGGGCTTGCGATTGAAGGCGCAGAGTTTGGGGTTTAGGCTTTAGCACGAAGCAGCCTTCTACCTGCTTCCTTAAGCCCTTAACCTTCTTCTACTATTAGGGTTTAGGGTTTAGGGATTATTGCTCTAAAGCCTAATTCTCTGATGCTCGAAACCCCAAAGACACTGAACTGAACCCTCTGGTGGAGCTCAGCCCGATGCCATCAGACCCACATTCGAACACAGCTGCACAAAGCCGTAGACCTGGAGCAGCCAGCGCCATCAAGGTTAGAACGAGCACCCCCTTCCCCCTTAGATAACAAATAATCATGCGCCCCCCAATATGAATATATGTGTGTGAATATAAGTATATAAGAATATGTAGGAATTTATGATATGTTATGGGTACTATAATGTTCGACCTATGAGCTATAGTCTAAACTCCTAGTATCCCCCTTCAAAGCCCAATAGCGCTCCCCTACATAATCCCCCATATAAACCTCCCCTTGAAAGAGTTTAGACCCTAAACCCGTAAACCCTATATAATCCCCCATATAACCCTCCCCAAGGAGTTTAGACTATAGCTCATAACCCCCCTTCAAGGAGTTCAGACTCTAAACCCTTAGCCCTACAC